>CM021106.1:502228616-502303717 GCA_007115665.2 Sequoiadendron giganteum
AGGGAGGGAGAGTGGGAGAGTGAGAGGGATAGTGGGAGAGGAAAAGAGGGAGAGGGACAGAGAGTGAGATAGTGAGAGGGAGAGATGGAGAGGGAGAGAGAGAGGGATAGAGGGAGAGGGAGAGGGAGAGATAGAAGGAGAGGGAGTGAGAAGGAGAGGGGAGAGTGAGAGAGTGAGAGGGAGAGTGGGGGGGGAGGGAGAGGGAGAGTGGGAGAGGGAGAGAAGGATTAGAGTTGAGGGAGAGAGGGAGAGGGAGAGGGAGAGAGGGAGTGAGAAGGAGAGGGGAGAGTGAGAGAGAGAGAGAGAGAGAGTGATTGAGTGAGAGACTTGAGAGAGATAGAGGTGGAGAGAGTGAGAGGGAAAGAGATAATATTTAAATATTTTATAAATTGGTAATATATATATTTAATTATTTATGGATTAACTAAAATATTGAAATAATATTAAAATATTTATAGATTAACTAAAATATTGAAATATTATACATTTAATAATATATTCTATATTAAATACATAATTCGGTAAGAGATTACCATAAATTGTATATTAAATATATTACATTATAAACTTTATTGGATATTATATATATTAAATTATAAACTTAGTTGCATTTTTAAATAATATATTAAAGATTGTATAAATTGTTTTAAAACTGATCTAAAAGATATCATATATCGAATTCAAATCCGATATCGGATTCAAATCGGATATCCGATATTCTGACACAAAATTTAATGCCTTGGTATTAGGCTCGGGATTTGGTTCAGACCTGCCAATCCTAAAAGTCAACACGTAAAATGTGTTTAACAACTTACCTTGTTTTTCCAGACTTTGCCCATGTGGCCGACGACTTTTATTTTACCTAAAATTGATAAAACGAAAAGGGTTTGTAAAGGAGCTTCTCAGCTTTCTACCAGTATAAATTATATTTTCTTTAGAATCTAATAAATAATAATTATTTATTTTTTATTAGAATTACAACTAAAGTCCTGATTGATAGTTTGATAGAAAAACCTCTACAACTTTCAAACGGTATCACATTTTTTGAATCCAAAACATGCATCACATTCTATGCTTCGCATACTATAGGATTAAAAAAAAAAAAATGAATTCCATTAAGTTTTGACCAAGTTAAGGTGGTCAGACAGACGAGTTTTAATATTTTTAAAAAGTTGTAATAACAAATTCATAATTAATTATTTATTTGAAAAAAAATTACAAAAAAATATGCATCACATCCGGACATGAGTCCTCTACTTATATCTAAAATTTTATAAAAAATATTATGATTTTATTATGGTTAGGGTGGTTAGACAGACACCTACTTTTTATTTTTTCCCTGAAATTTTAGTACTACTGCATTGAAATTTCAAATTTTCACCAAATAGATTTTTTTTTTACAAAAATTAACCTAGTATTTTAGAAACTTCATTCAATTTTCCACAGA
This sequence comes from Sequoiadendron giganteum, assembly GCA_007115665.2. NCBI lineage: Eukaryota > Viridiplantae > Streptophyta > Pinopsida > Cupressales > Cupressaceae > Sequoiadendron > Sequoiadendron giganteum. The sequence continues at coordinate 502,230,064 of CM021106.1, forward strand.
TTCTATTCTTACATATTTTTGAAATAATATAGATAACTTATTCAAATTTTTATGTCAAGTTGCCCAACTCTGATTTTTTGAATTTTCATTGCCACTTAAGGACCTGTTTTTTCCATGATGATCCTGCACATACCCATATGCATAAAGGAAAATGTAAAGAAAAACTCACAAATATATAAATAAAATATAAAATAACTTAAAATTAAAAATTTGATAAATCATCTTACTCAATTTTAATATTTTATATATTATGAATAATATTTAAATTATAAATATATAATTGAATAAAATATTTATTTTATAAAATAATATAAATTTAATTATTTAAGTCAATACATACATAATTGAAAAATATATATGTGAAAGTAATAATTAAAATTATATACATTATAATTTGTTACTTAATGGTTAAAAGAGGTAAGTTAAATTTGTGTATTACATAGACTTTAATATTTTGGTCATACCTAATAAAAAAAGAATTTGCATATTCCAAAGTGAGAAAGGAACATGGGTAGCCATGGGATTATGCATTGATGCAACATCCATGCCCTGGTGCATTTTCGAGGCAGGATAGTCGTTACCAGTTGGCAATGGCTATCCCGCCTCAAAAATGCATCAGGGCATGGATGTCACATCCGATGCATCATCCTATCATTGTCCGCATGCCTTTCTCACTTTGGAATTTGCAAAAAAAAAATTTTACTGCGGTGTGGTCAAAATATTGAAGACTGTGTAATAAAAATGAGATAGAATTTGGGAAATTCTAAATTCAAGTTTCCTTTTTAACTATTAAGTAACAAATTATTATGTGGAGAGATATTTTACAATGACATTTGGATGTGTTCAAAAAAACTCTACCTTAAGTCAAACAAAGTTTTTAAAATCATCACCCTTTATTTTTGTATGTCAATCTTGAACATTAAATGATAGTTATAACAATTTTTAAATGCATTTTATTTGCCATCAAATGCCTTATGGCCAGTGGTAGTTATAACAATTTTTAAATGCATTTTATTTGCCATCAAATGCCTTATGGCCAATGGTAGTTATAATAGTTTTTAAATGCATTTTATTTGGCATCAAGTGCCTTTATCATTAGCCATTTTATATAAGTCATATGGGAGTGGCATGTTAATATTAAGTGAAGCCTTTATGAGGCACATTATTTCACTGTTTTGTAAGCCACAATGCGGCAATTTAAAAACTTCATAATGGTAGTTTAGAATGGCATTTATAATGTTTGGTTAAGTGTATTTCATAGATGGGTTCTATTGTTGTGTAGTATTAAGATCACAGGGACTGATTTTCATAGGTGTTTTGTGATACAAGGGAGCCTCCAGCCAGGGCTTAGCAAGCCCATTGTCTGATGGCATAAAAAAATTCACCAATCTTCAGACTCTGTAAGTAAACAAACACTTATCTTCCACCCTTGATTAGAATGACTAAAAATACTAACTAATGCAAAGCACCTCTAAACATATATATGCCTCCTCTTTTTTTCTCTGTAATCGATTTTAAACTGATACAAAAAACTTAACTCCATTTTAGACATCATTTAGTCCATTCAGTTGAAATAACATAACAGTAATGGAAGGAGAACTTTCATGTGTGACAGGGAATACAGAACAACATTTTTGTATCAATCTAGAGTGGTTTATTATGAAGTAAAAAGCAGGAGATCGCTTTCTTAGCTCCATATAGAAACAATTAAGTTGTGAGATGAAAGCACTATCTTTTTGAAATTTTATGTACACTTCTATAGAACAATGCAATATTAGAACCACTTCCTAAAGAATTAGGGCAACTAGAAAAGCTCTTGAGACACTAGACCTCTCCAACAATCAACTAAGTTGCGTGATACCTAATTCACTGGGTTAGCTGAAGAATCTCAACTACTTGTATCAAAAAAATCCCTTTTTATTTCATGGGTACAGGCGTGATAATCGCTAATGATGTTTTTCCTTGTATTGATTTGTTGCAAAACAAGTGACTGAACAACAATAGTCTTTGTGGAACGTTTCCTACATCACTGGCCAACATCTCTAGCTTGTCATTTATGTGTGACCCTACTCTTTATTCATCTTTTATTTGCCATTTAGGCGCTTCTTTATGCTAGGGTTTTGTTTTAGTATTTACTTGCATGCCCCATATTCAAGGATTTGTCCTACAACAATCTGAGTGGCTCGGTGCCCAAGAGTCATACACGAATTGTCATGTATGAGCAACCTTTCTTCTTATGATATCTTTGAATCATGTTTCTCATGTTAATGAACTTATGCATTAAAATATAGCTATTATATATATTGAAGTACTGAATCTAGGGTTTGGGAGTTCGAAATTTGACAGTATCAAAGGAAATCCTTTGCTACACAACAACAAAAAAAATACCATAATATTAAATTATATTATTAATAAAGATATAGATTAATATTATTACCAAATATTATTAATAATATGAATCTATATATCCACATAAAGAAAAATGTAAAGAAAAACTCACAAATATATAAATAAAATAAAAAATAACTTAAATAAAATAATTAATAAATCAATTTACTTAATTTTAATATTTTATATATTATGAATAATATTTAAATTATAATTATAATTGAAAAAAATATTTATTTTGTAAAATATTGTAAATTTAATTATTTAATTCAATACATACATAATTGAAAAATATATATGTGAAAGTAATAATTTAAATTATATACATTATAATTTGTTACTTAATGGTTAAAAGAGGTAACTTCAATTCAGAATTTCGCCTTATTTTTATTACACAGTCTTCAATATTTTGGTCGTACTGCAATAAAAAAGGAATTTGTGTATTCCAAAGTGAGAAAGGCACGTGGGTAGCTATGTGATGATGCATCGATGCAACATCCATGCCCTGGTGCATTTTCAATGCTAGATAGCCGCTATCGAATTGGCAGCGGCTATCCAGCCCAAAAAATGCACCGGGGCATGGATGTCGCATCGATGCATCATCCTATGGTTGTCCACGTGCCTTTCTCACTTTGGAATTTGCAAATTCTTATTTTACTATGGTGCGGTCAAAATATTGAAGATTGCAATAAAAATGAGGCAAAATTTGGGAAATTTTGAATTGAAGTTTCCTTTTTAACTATTAAGTAACAAACTATTACATAGAGAGATGTTTTACAATGCCATTTGGATGTGTTCAAAAAAGCTCTACCTAAGTGAAAGAGAGTTTTTGAAATCATCACCCTTTATTTTTTTATGTCAATCTTGAACATTAAATGATAGTTATACCAAATTTTAAATGCATTTTATTTGCCATCAAATGCCTTACGACCAGTGGTAGTTATAACAATTTTTAAATGCATTTTATTTGGCATCAAGTGCCTTTATCGCTAGCCATTTTATATAAGTCATGTGGGAGTGGCATGTTAATATTAAGTGAAGCCTTTATGAGGCGCATTATTTCAAATTGTTTTGTAAGCCACAATGTGGCAATTTAAAACCTTCATAATGCTAGTTTAGAATGGCATTTATAATGTTTGGTTAAGTGTATTTCATAGATGGGTTCTATTGTCATGTAGTATTAAGATCACATGGACTGATTTTCATGTGTGTTTTGTGATATAGGGGAGCCTCCGGCCAGGGCTTAGCAGGCCCATTGTTCGATGGCATAAAAAACCTCACCAATCTCCAGATTTTGTAAGTAAACAAACACTTATCTTCCACCCTCGAGTAGAATGACTAAAAATACTAACTAATGCAAAGCACCTTTAAACATATATATGCCTCCTTTTTTTTTTCTCTATAATCGATTTTAAACTGGTACAAAAAAAATTACTCCATTTTAAACATCATTTAGTCCATTCAATTGAAATAACATAATGGTAATGGAAGGAGAACTTTCATGTGTGATTGGGAATATAGAACAACATTTTTGTATTAGTCTAGACTGGTTTATTATGAAGGAAAAAGCAAGAGATCGCTTTCTTATCTCCATACCGAAACAATTAAGCTGTGAGATGAATGCACTATCTTTTTGAAATTTTATGCAGGCTTCTACAAAAGAATGCAATATCAGGACCACTTCCTAAAGAATTAGGGCAGATGGAAAAGCTCAAGACACTAGACCTCTCCAACAATCAACTCAGTGGTGTGATACCTACTTCACTGGGTCAACTGAAGAATCACAACTACTTGTATCACAAAAATCCCTTTTTATTTCATGGGTACAGGTGTGATAATGGCTAATGATGTTTTTCCTTGTATTGATTTGTTGCAAAACATGAGACTGAACAACAATAGTCTTTCTGGAACATTTCCTACATCATTGCCCAACATCTCTAGCTTGTCATTTCTATGTGACCCTACTCTTTATTCATCGTTTATTTTCCATTTAGGTACTTCTTTATGCTAGGGTTTTGTTTTAGTATTTACTTGCATGCCCCATATTCAAGGATTTGTCCTGCAACAATTTGAGTGGCTCGGTGGCTGGGAGTCAAGCTCGAATTGTCATTTATGAGCAACCTTTCTTCTTATGATATCTTTGAATCATGTTTCTCATGTTAATGAACTAATGCATTAAAATATAGCTATTATATATATTGAAGTACTGAATCCGGGGTTTGGGAGTTCAAAATTTGACAGTATCAAAGGAAATCCTTTGCTACACAACAACAACAAAAATACCATAATATTAAATTATATTATTAATAAAGATATAGATTAATATTATTAGTAGATATTATTAATAATATAGATCTATATATGCATAAAGGAAATGTAAAAAGAAACTCACAAATATATAAATAAAATAAAAAATAACTTAAATGAAAAAAAAGATATATCAACTTACTTAATTTTAATATTTTATATATTACGACTAATATTTAAATTATAGATATAATTGAATAAAATATTTATTTTATAAAATAATATAAATTTAATTATTTAAGTCAATACATACATAATTGAAAAATATATTTGTGAAAGTAATAATTTAAATTATATACATTATAATTTGTTACTTAATGGTTAAAAGAGGTAAATTCAATTTAGAATTTCGCCTCATTTTTATTACACAGTCTTCAATATTTTGGTTGTACCGTAGTAAAAAAAGAATTTGTGTATTCCAAAGTGAGAAAGACACGTGGGTAGCCATGTGATGTTGCATCACATCCATGCCCTAGTTCATTTTCGGGACTAGATAGCTGCTACCCGTTTAATATTTAAAATGATTAAAAAAATATTAATTTTTTTTATAAAAGTTTGAAAAAAAAATTAAAGGCCTGAAGGCTGAGAGGACGCAACGCAACGCTACCTTTGTGTTGCACGTAGAGGGTCATAGGTACCTTGGTACCTATGTACTGCCTACCTATTGTGCAGGCTGCGCAAGTATTGTGTAGTGCGTAGAAATAAAAAAATTAATGTTTTTTTTGTTTGGTTTTTAAAAAAAAATTATAATTAAATTTTTTATTTTTAAAATTGTAATTTTTGTTTTTTAATTTTTATTTCTTGATTTAAAAAAAGAAATAAATATATTCTTTGTCAAAAATCAAAAATATATATATAAAGAGATTTTTTATTTTTTAGCAATTTTTTAAAACAAAAATAGATTTTTATTTACAATTTAAAAAAAAAAAAAATCAAAAATATATTTTTATTTTAAAATTAAAAAATACATTATTTTTAAATTAGTTGTTCATGGGGTCAAATAGCTCCTTGGACAATTTTGTTTTGCCTTACTTGGCAACTTTGTCCTAGATTGACATTTTGATAGTCAATTTTATGGTTTTTGGGCCTTCTGAGCACAATGGCAGGGTCAAATTTGACCCAAAATGCTCTGAAATGATAGCTCCTTGTTGGATATGGGAATGAACCTCTCGCTTCAAATTGTTGTAGATCTGGCCTCCGGTGTCCGTTTCAGGCGAAACAAAGGGCAGATCTAAATGTATCAGTTGCTCTGAACTCAATGGCGAGCTCAAAATCTCTCCAGGAAGCTTCAATAGACCTATAACTGACAAGTCAATATATGAACCCCCCAGAAACTGATATTTTTTCACACCTTTTTTATTCTCCAGATCATCCGAAGATGCAAGAGAAGAGCATACTCAATTTTTTTTTGAAAAAAAATATCTTTACACTCTTAGATTTCTAAAGGAATGCTAACCCATAACTCAAATTTGGATCTGATGCCATGTGAGATTTTCTAACTAGCCTACCCAAGAATCTAATGACTAAAGGAAAGAAAAACCAGAAATATGAGGAGGAATACATTGTATTCCTCTCAAGAATGCAAAGCTATATTCAAATTGAGAATTGAGATTACAAAGGAAATTCCTTGGTTATATAGGCCAAGGGGAGAGATAGATGCAACCGGATTATGACAAGTGTTGGCATCCTATGAGGTGTGACAACCCATGTCATTAAAGGCGCAACCACCTTATCCCTATGTAAAGTTAAGCTAGTGTGAAGAGGACTTTAGTGGAGAACTAGCTAAGAATGAACTAGTTAGATAAAGTACCCCTTTCACACTAACAATGTGGAGTCAGGTGGTAACAACGAACTTAATAATTCCAATAACTAATCTACACTCTCATTTGTCCAACCAAACATCACTTGCAAGTTGTTGTCAAACTACTTAACCTGCAATGAGCATACACAGGCTTTGAAGCATCCTCCATCAACTTGGCCCAATCATTGTTTAGACCCTCATTCAACATTCTATCAACTTCAAACCCTTCATCTAACATTGCTTCATCTTCATCTATGTTTGGTGCCACTTTAACTATGTTTGGTACCACTTCATCTATGTTTATTGCCTCTTCATCTCTCACACTCTGCCATTCTATCATATCTTCATAATAATTGGCATTCCAAGGGATTATACCAATATGCCCATATCTTATCATATGTTGATAAATTTGACTTCTTTTTTCACCTTTCCACCAAGACACTCATTACATGGACATAAATATTTGTCCATGTCCCTCTCATAGGCTATTCTCTCATCAAATGCATGGTATTGATCCCTAGTTAGCCTTCGACGTTGATCCATCTGTAATGTTCGACACATATCAACAAAAAAATGTAGACTAAGAGACAAAAACTGGTTTTTTAATTGAAAGGCATTTCCATAGCAATAGAGTTATATAGAGCAAATAAAATAGAGAGTTTAACTAATGAATTGTAAAAAATATATTTTTATAGTTTATATTCAAATTTTTGATTACATTGCATTGTACATCTTTCAAACTCAAAGCATTACTTCACAATGCATAACTAATAACTAGATGATGATAGATGACAAAATTTGAATTACAATATAGTTTGTACAAAGTCAACCTAAGCAATTATGCAATTACTTCACATTGAATGACTAATACCTAGGAGCAACTACCAATTACATTTGCTTGTCATGGCATTCCATGAGACCACATTTCTTTGAGGCATTTTTTTCAAAAAGTTCAATCCCTTGTCTATGCTACCACATTTTTCATACATATTGTCTACCAAAGCATTTTATCAAACAGCTCACTGCCTTGTTGCTATGGATTAAAAGCCTAAAACAAGCTCTTTCGAACAAGCTATGGATGCTTGGAAAAACTTTATCAAAGCATAATAGTAAGCAATACCATAGACAAGGCAATGAACTGGTTGAAACAATGCCTCAAAGAAATATGGTCTTATGGTGATGGAATGCCATGACAATCCATAACAATTTTCTTGTCATGGCATTCGTCATGGCATTCCATCACCATGAGAACACATTTCTTTGAGGCATTTTTTCCAAAGTTCATTGCCTTGTCTATACTATCACATTTTTCATGCATGTCTACCAAAGCATTTTATCAAACAGTTCACTACCTTTCTACTATGGTTAAAAGCCTAAAATAGGTGATTTCAAAAAAAGCTATGGATGCTTGGAAAAAATTATCAAAGAATGATAGTAAGCAACAAGCTATGGTCTCATGGTTTTTTTGGCATGAAAATCAATGTGATTTTATTTGCATTTTTTTGTAGGGTTTAAACGCTTTTTTTTTTGGCAATTTTGTTGTTTGAAATTGGGAAAAATCTATGTGGTTAGTTTTGTGAACTTTTTAATTGTAGGATTCTCACTGATAGTGAAAAAGGTAGTGTTCATGAAGGAATGGAAAATATGTGTAGAGCCTTTGAATTATACCCCTATTGTGCAATGACATTGAATCATTTAACAAACCATTTTTTCTTCACAGGGCAACATTTTCTTATGGAACAGTTGACTGAGATAACTCTTGTTTCAACTAACCACCCTCTCATGAAATCTCATTCATATTATTGTTACCTATTTTTCACTACCAGCTCAAATAGGTAGAGCTGAATTGTAAATTCAAAGCCAAAAGGTACACAAGTTGTTCAAAAATTTCTGCTAAGTACTCATTATTGTGCAATGTTTCTTTACAGTGTGAATTCCAGTAATATTATGCAAGAACATTTTAGAATAATATTATAAGATTGCATAATGTTTACTGCTTTATTCATAATGTACAAACCAGAATCCCACACAAGCCGTGGGAGTAACTCAATTTGATTTTCATTATCAAATAAGGGGTGCTTGAAGTAAAGTAAACTATACAACTGAGAATAAAGAAAGCATAGGGTAGAAAGTGATTTGTCATTGCCTGGAATGACGAATTGTTGAAAAGTTGAAGTCTTCAGTTGTGACTCTAAATCGATCCAGCTCTAGCTCCTGCTCCAAGCTCCAATGTACCTGCAAGTATGATAGAAGTGTGGTTAGAGAAATGTGAATCAAATCCTATCATATGCCTACACTATCAACAAAAATATAACATACAATTGATCAAGCATCCATCAGATGATTTCAAAATTCAAAGGCATAAAACTCAAGAGGAAACTTTCAGCTTAAATTATTTTGCTAACACATGTGTTCACTGTGCAGGAATAGGTTCATTATGTTCGTGATCATTTTATCAGATATGTGGAGTAAAATGGGCTCCCACAAGGGTTGAGCTCGGCATATCAAGGAGGACATACTCTCAAGTTACATATGAGAGTTCATTAATATTGTCAGAACAGTCATTAAGAGAGCTGTTGAAACTAAGAATATAATTATATAAGCAGCCTTATTTCAAAGAGATTCAGAAAAGCAAGTAAAGAACTCATAAATTTCATTGATATCTTGTTTCAGCTCTGCTTTACATTTTCACGTTTCATTTAAAATGAAGTATAGAGCCTCTTTACACTGAAGAGAAGTAGAAACAAAATATCAAGCATCAAGTTATTTCATAGAGTTTTAGAATTGATTTTACAAGGGACAATGAGTATTCGCCATCATAGCTGAAGGTAAACATGTTTGCATTCAATACAGTTTTCATCATGCTGGAACATAACATTGGCAAGAAAATGGCATTCATTTTACAATGATTTGAAACATCCAAGTGCCATTATCATGATAACCTACAACAATAATCATTAAGGGCAACAAAAGGTACAGTAGCATGGACAACATAAGAACAGATCATCCATCAATAAATGGCCATGGTGAAAGCAACTAGTTTCTTACAAAGAAATGCATAAGAACAGATCAGCCATCATGTGTAGCAGTCAAGCAGGAAAAACATGTAGATAGTACACACCATACCATAATAAGAGCAAAGGACTTTCAAGTGACTGTGGTTACAGGGATCAATGAGATATTACTATGCTATGATAAAGGACAGTCACTATCATTGTAATACCATGAACATTTGCAACATGCAATATCATCATCAAAAGGAAACATTCAGAGATAGAACTGCAAAAATCAACATGATGACATCGCTTGAGCAAATCGGAGGCAGTTTGGCGTTTCATGGTAGTCCACAAATAACAATGATATTTTTATATCTTTTACAATGATGATTTCATACTATTTTTTGGAATCCCATGTGAGATTTTCTTACAAAGAAATGCATAAAACATTTAAAGCTATCATGGCAAGTGATTGCAAACCCAACATTTCAAAATCAAGAAAATATCCATTAAGGAAAATCTGTATATGCAAAAAACGGACCCAGGAATCCTTCAAAAATAGCAAGAAACCCAAATCATGTTTTCTCAACCAGAGCTTAATGAAAACAGTAACTCAGAACTGTGGAAAATTCTTTTCTTTCAGAAGTTAAAAGGTAAGAGAAAACAATACAATTGCAACTACACAATATACAAAGGTTTTTTCCATTATTTTGGGAGAAATAATAAATTAAATGACAGGTTCCCATCATTGTTTGTTGTGGGTCAGGCTCAAATCGAGCATAATGTACAATGTTGTAAATGATAATACAATGTCAACAGAGCATCAAAAAACAAGAGAGATAGAGACATCAAAGAATGCTTACAGAAAGATACAAAGCTTGCAGCTGGTGGAGGGAGCTTTTAGCTCACAAAATTAAGGACCCATTTGAGTTTTTCAAAGTAGGTTAATTGAACAGCAGAGACGTAATTAATTGAATAGTATAAATCTTTCAGAGCTTCTTCATCGATATCTAGTTACAAAAAAGAGGGTTTTTCCTTGAATATTCAAGTCTGGAATGTTTTAAGGGAAACAAATGCAGAGAGTAGTTTTCATAATGAAGCAAAATAAATGCTTTTTATTCACCAGCAAACACCCACATGAGGGTTTGTTACAAAATGCAGAATTTTTTCTCCCTGGCCGCGCATAAAATAAAAGACAATACAAAGCTACAGGTAAGCTAATGGTGGCTAGAGGAGATAAAGTGACAAGGAAAAATGACAGTTGATAGAGATAGTTCTTATTTTTCTTCCACTCTTCCATGAAATCTCATTTATCTTATGAAGGAAAGATGATCTACAGACCTGGCCGCGGCCATGAAGATGCAAGTAATATCTAGAAATGCAAGTTATATACAAAAATCATGGGTCGAGCCCAATAATAGACAAAGTGAAGTGTATTTTGAGTTTTTTGCATTCAAGAAATTATAAGATTATGAAGGAATCAAGATACCCAGAAGGCGCTAACAGTAGAATAAGAAGATATCCAGTAAATGCATGAATAGTGACCAAAAGAAAATAAAGCAGCCTGCAAGGAAGCAGAGATAAGAAGTATACATAGAATAAGAAGCATTTCTTTTCTTTTCTATTGCAAATAAGATCGAGTAAAGACAAGAATGGCATACCATGCACTTTCTGATAGTATTTCTTCATTAAGACTTCACTCTCATGGCATTCTCATGGTGGCCAGAACAAAAGAGACAAGCACAGAGAAAATAAAGCATGCAGTCAGAAATCAACCCATGTGAGCCGTAGCTTTGAAGATTTTTCTTGCCTTCAAATTGAATTTGGGAGCCATAGAATACCTTGGAAAAACTTACCAAGCCTGACAGTGGAGGAATCAATCATCTAGAGGAAAAATTCATGAAATCCAAGCTTTCAGTTTAGTCTGAACCCTAGTTCATGGTGACGACCAGCAGGAGTGGAGCCTTCTCAAGTAAGCAGATAGGAATGGTTGATAATGATTAGGGTTGTCTCTTTTCATTCATGCCCTATTTCGGCATATTATTCTTGATTATGTTTTACAAGTTAAAATCAAGTCATTATTTTGTCGTGGTAATGACTTTTGAAGTCAAAAAACCTAATAATAATGTGGTCGACAATAGTCAAGTGCCTGAATATGCAAGTGGTCGTCCAATGTGTTGGAATAAATAATGCCATATGTGAGTAGTGCATGGTCTTGTCTTTTGGAGTGATAAGATATTTGCACAAATCATGCATGACTTTACAATTTGCAAAGATAATTGTAAATAGATAATAAAGTAATATTCTCCAAATTACTTTATTATTTTTTCACAAATTGTAAAGTCAAATAAGTAGTAGTTGTAACCAATAGTAAAGTAATTAATTTAATTACTTTATTATTTACTCACAATCATTTTTGCAAAATGCAAAATTATGCAAATTGATGAGTCAAGTCTGATATGGCTATATGGAGCTTTTTTGGATAAAGATAGAGTTTGACTGAAGTTGCCAGATGGAGATGAACACAAGTTCTATTTTTAGACTGTGCAGGGAGAAATGTCAAAAATACTAAAAAAAAATTTGTTCATGCACAAGTGGAGTTCAGTTCAGTTGATCAGATCATGCAGATAGGGCTTCTTCTTCAATTCCACATCAGTTCACAAATTTTTTGATCATGTGAATGGAGAGGTGGAGTTTTCAAAGCAGAGAATGCAGTTTGCTTCATTTTTGATCTATTTTTATCAATGTTTACAGTTCTGCTCGGATTTGAGCCTTGGAGTTATCATTTTTTACTTCAGTTGGCTTTCACTTCTATTATTGGCTGCTTTGAGCATGCCTATTGTATATATTGAGGATACTTAGTCATTTTTCCTACAGTTCTTGTTTTTCTCCTTTGCATTCTGCAAAGTGAATTATTTGTGACTTAGCTTTTTCAGATTAATACAGTAGCAGGTTTTACAGGTTATGATAGCGTATAATTTGCAGAGTTTTCCTTCTGTTATCATTGTGAGTTAGGTATTAGCCTTCTTAGATACAGGTGTTGTGTTTTATGAGTGTTTTGGATGCAAATTTAATGTGTTTCACATCGAAGCCTTTAAATTTCTGTCACATTCATGAATGCATGTGCACAAAAAAGACATTCTTAGTTGCAGGTCATAAATTGTGCTCATAATATATTCATTTCTTTAAGTTGTGAAAGTATTTTTCCTTCATAAAGAATGATTTATCTAGCCTTTCTGTGAATCATTTATGCAATTGAGTTGTTCAATCTAAGTTGTGAAAATAGGCTCATGAAGACTTAGTTGTGAATTAATCTATTGTCTTAAATTTCCAATTAGGTGCATCACCACAGTTAAAGTTTTATAGTTCTGCCTTTAAATTTAATCTCTTTCTCCCTTTACCAAGCAAGTTCAAATTATTAACCAGAAAATTATATAGGAACCAACCTAGAATCTGGAGGTCTAATTCCTTATAGGGTACCCACAACCTGGAATTAGTTCCCATGTTTCAACAAATTGCTGAATTTAACTATTCAAGCATTCGGGTGCAATCTGTTTGACAACAATTATAATCTTGCACAATCTTATCATAGTAAAAGTGATTATGACACCACTGGCCGCTACTACATGGCATCAGTCATGTAAATCCAAAGGCAACAAGATTTTGTGGACAGGTTCAATTGAAGCTGAGAGATCTTAAGAATTCTCTCTCAAATTTTGAAAAGGTTTTGGAGCTCCACCCCGAGAACTATGAGAGCTTAAAAGTTGTAGGCCATATATATTCTTAGCAAGAGTAGGCAAAGAAGGCTTTAGAAATTTTAAGAAAGGAAAATCACATAGATCCACGTGAATCCCATGCATTTATCAAGATGGGTGAGTTATTAATATCGACAGACCCCAATGCAACCTTAGATTCTCTTAAGATAGAAAATTCTCTTATGAAGAAGAACAGAGAAGAAGTACCCATTGAATTGTTAAACAACATTGGAGTTTTTCATTTTGAGCATGATGAACTAGAGTTGGCTCAACAAACTTTTATGGAGGCATTAGGAAATGGCATTTGGGTTGAATTCATAAATAAAAGCCCTAGTGCCAATTTTGTAGTTTTTTTTGTGCGCTTTAAGGATATGGAATTATTCCATTGACTAGAAGAAGGTGGTGTTTCACTTGAGTTACCATGGGATAAAGTCACAACACTATTTAATTTTGCTAGGTTGTTTGAACAACTACATGATACTAAAAAATAAAATCTTTTATATAGGCTAATATTGTTCAAGTTTTCTGATTATGTGGATGCATATCCACATCTTGCAACCATGGATCAGGCTCAGAATGAGATCCAACTAAGCCTATAATTGATTGGGGATGCACTTAAGGTGGATAAAAACTCATCAAATGCTTTGTGTATGCTTGACAACATGGAACTGAAAATAGATGACTAGCTTAAAGCAAAAGAAACAATTAAAGTAGCACACCAAGTTCTCTTGGTTGATGAAGCAAAACAAAAAGCTGGTGAAGAATGAAGGATTCATATGGAAAGGAGAAAGCAAGAGGAACTTTGGCGGGTGATGCAACAAGAGGAGCAATTTGAACATGTGTAGGAATTATGGAAGAGTAAGTGTAAGGACGAGGACAATGACAACGATGAGGTTGGTCAGTCTGAGAAGAAACAAAAGAAGGAAAAGAAGAAAAACAATAAGGATAAGGACCACAAGGCTTATGATTCTTATATGGAGGAACCTGGTGTTGCCATAGAAGATGAGGCAAATTATATGAGTGATAAGGCACAAGATGATGCAGAAAATGCCCAAAATCTTCTTGCAGCTCTGCAGATCTAGGAGACTCTGATGATGGCAAGACAAATTCTCTAGTTTCAACAAAATCACAAAGGAGACATGCATACTTTGATTTTGAAGATGATGAACCATTGCAGAAACTGAGTCTAAGAGAATATGATCTATATGATGATGATGTCTAGGCTTCCTGAGCTTTAACCAAACCTAGCTCCTATTTTCCAAGAGAAAAATCCCCAAGGCGCATGGAAAATGAATGATGAGCATTTGAGTTTCAACTTGGTTTCATTTCGAAAAGGGGATATTACATTGTACAAGATTTGTTTAACAACAAAATAATTTAATCCACCTATTTGGGATTGTAAAATAAAAATAGATGAATTAATCTATTTTCAATTATGTGTTCTTTTAATCTAGAATCTGATAGAAATATGAAGCATAATACATTGAAGGACACAAAAAATGTTCTAAAATAAAGACTAAAATAGGTTGACCTTAAAAAACAAGAAAGAGGACAAATGAAAAGATAACATACAAATGATTCATTTGAGGTTTTTGATAAGATCTCATTTAACTATGTCAAATGGATTTGGAAGGGACAAAGCATATTTGATTGACTAAGATTTTGAGGTAGCTTATCCATCGTCATTGTATGCATCATATTCTCTTGGTGCATTGTAGAAACAGATTCCAAGAGAAGATGATGCATACAATGACGATGGATAAGCTACCTCAAAATTTTAGTCAATCAAATATGCTTTGTCCCTTCCAAATCCATTTGACATAGTTAAATGAGATCTTATCAAAAACCTCAAATGAATCATCTGTATGTTATATTTTCATTTTTCTTCTTTCTTGTTTTTTATGGGAAACATATTTTAGTCTTTATTTTAGAATTTTGTTGTGTCCTTCAAAGTATTATGTTTTATCTTTCTATCAGATTATATGTTAAAAGAACCTATAATTGAAAATAGATTAATTCATCTATTTTTATTTTACAATCCCAAATAGGTGGATTAAATTGTTCTGCTGCTAAACAAATCTTGTATAATGTAAAGTCCCCTTTTTGAAATGAAACCAAGTTGAAACTCAAATTCTCATCGTTCATTTCCCATGGGCCTTGGGGATTTTTATTTTAGAAAATAGGAGTATAATAATAACTCAAGAGGATCTTAATGTCATAAAAAGGACCGTCAATTAAGTGTTGGCACATAGACTAGGAAATTTTTATGATGTAAATGGGGCAACCATTGTGCTAGTTGAAAGGAGTCAATTTGATATTACAAAGAAAATTTTTACACAAGTACAAGAAGTTGTTGTAGAAAACATATTTATTTAGATGCCTGATGTGTGGGTAAATCTAGCACATGTTTACTTTGCACAAGGACAGTTTGTGCTTGCAGTGAAAATGTTTATGCTACAAATAGGGCAACCATTGTGAAGCGTTGGCATAGAAACCAAGAAATGTTTATGTTGCAAATGGGGCAGCCATTGTGCTAGCTGGAAGGGGTTAATTTGATATTGCAATGGAAATTTTTACATAGGTACAAGAAACTATTGCAGGAAACATCTTTGTTTAGATGCCTGATGTGTGGGTAAATCTAGCACATGTTTACTTTGCACAAGGACAATTTGTGCTTGCAGTGAAAATGTATCAAAATTATTTGAGGAAATTCTATTTTGGCACTAACACCAAATTTTTTTATATTTAGCTAGAACACATTATGAAGTAGAATAGTGACAAGATTTTAAAATAACATTATTAAGAGCAGTAGATTGTAACTACTCTAAGTTGCCAATCAGAAAGCTATAGATTTTGTGTTTAATGTGATGAGGGTTTCAAATTACCTTTGAATTCGCTACAGAGGGCGTCCCCAAATATGACTTTGTTGCAGACTTCAAAAACTTTACAGAAAACACCGAAGTCCTTGCATGTTTTTCAGAATTCTCCAGGTCCTCTCCAAACAATCTTTATCGCACATGGAAGTGTTGCAACTCAAAATGCCCAGTGTAGTTTGTGCACCCAAATGTTGCAAGTTAAAACCACGCACCTCAGTGCCAGGCGAACCAACTGCAATAATGTATTCAAGCTCTACAATGAACAAGGTCTAGAATGAAAACAAATAAACATGAATTCATTAATCACGCCAATACATCGTGCCAATAATTGGCTGAAATGTTTTTAAATTTTTTTGTCTAATTTCTATTTGGTGACTAACTATTTAGTCATTTTAATTTCTGTGACTAAATAATTTTTTAGTCAACGACCAAATTAGTCATTTATTTACTCATTTATAGTTGAGTTGCAAAAAATTGGTAGAATTTAGTCATTTTTAGTTGTTGTGACTGAAAATTTTAGTCACCTAGTCATTTATTTGCCAAATTCTACTAGTGAAAAACCAAGTTCTAACAGATCTGGAAAGTGCAGAGAATGGAAAATCTACTTTAAAAAGTTAGTTTTGAGGTGCCTACAAGAACTCATTCGCCCATGGGTGAATGGGTCTTTGTAGATGGGTCCAAGATCAGCTTTTGCAGTCCTCTAATCCTAGATCTAAGCTTTTGATTTCTCCAAGTTTGACTGTCAAAAAGTCAAAAATAAAATTTGCAAGTGAGTTTTCATGGTTTGACAATAATGAATGCAACAAATATAACTTTGCAAAAATGCTCCTTTGATCAAATTTCAATCTTTCTTCACCTATAAATTTGCACATACAAAGAGAGAAGCAAAAATGTTTATTTTTAGGTGAATGGGGGTTTGCCTTGGTCAAACCCTAGTTTGGTAATTAAACCTTGATAATGAAATAATGAGAAAATGAAGGAATTGATGAATGCACAAAGCTTGTTACAACTCACCAAACCCTTAATGGTTTCCCTTAAAGGATTGGATTTGAACACATCACTCTAAGGCTTGGATCTTGCATGAATTGGCTTGGTTGATTGATGCTTGAATGCTTGAGACCCACATCACAATGTTAGCTCCAAAACATGATATGAACATACATAAAATTTTACATGATGATAGGATCTTGATTGCTACTATAGATGATTGATATTTATCTACTCTTCTTGAAAATAATATTTTCTCATATGAAGTCTCCAAAAAATTGTTTTACGTTTGAATTGATAAAATAACTCTATATTTATAGGTGTTTATCTAATTTCCTAGAAATTAGATTTCAAAAGCTAACACTTGCATATTGAATTCAAATCATTAAAATATCGCCAAAAACATATTTAAAAATGGGTCGTAGGACTTAAAGGGGATCCATTCACCCTTGGACGAATGGATCCTAGGACTTAAGTCCAGGACACACAATTTCCAAGGTGATTTAATTAATATTGGCAATTGTTTAATATAGGTCTCCCTTTCATAAAACAAAAATAATAAGGCTTTGGAATGCATAATTTGGTCAATTAGAGGCTTAATTAAGTCCAATTAACTAAGGGGATGAAAATATAATGTAAAATTGTAAAGTTATAAAATTTTCTACACTACACATTGTTAGTAAAGTGTTTTGTATTGATGACTAAAACCTAATTACCCTAATGTTGAAAATAAAATTCTAACTATGAAAGCTTGGAATTACACAAGAGAATCCTTAATGTAGCACCATCCTCGACAACAATGCCAAAAATGTAAGGCCTACCTAATGCTCAGTCAACTTGGTGTTAGACACACAATACAAAGGAGAGGTTCCTAGCTGAACAGTCCACTAAACTATCGTAAAGGCTCCATTTAATTATCAACCAGGGCTTTGTAAGATTTTGATGATGTTGGAACTGTATGTGCATTCATGGACTCTACACAACCTATATCAACAAGTATAGGTGGTTTACACATGTGTAGGAAAATAGTAAAGGTTGGAAAAGGAAATGAGGCGGTAACTTGCAAAACATGGGAACTAACTTAATCTACTACTAATGTTGTGCGTACCTTCGGCTTAACACTGTAATTGTACTCTGCTAAATTTGAACTCTACAATTCACTAGCACTACTGACTCTTACTTATAACTACTTGACTTACTTTGGAGGATGACTCAATGATACATTACAAAGCATAAATCATGATACAAGATATCATTCATGTGCATGTAATGAATAACTCACTTGAAATGAATTCAACAATGTAAACATCTAATTTAACAATAGAAATTAAGGTGGGAAAACAATACCCCAAGTGGCCTTCACTCGAGTTGTTGTGCCCACAAGGAAAATCAAATATGTGCTACTTGAATCAACCAATCATAACAATAAAATAGAACATCTTTATTGCATATAACTGAATTCTACAATCTAGAAAGAATCTTCACAAATTTCTTATTCATGAATGTATGTTGAATAACAAAAACTAACAATGAAGTATTGTCTGTGAAAACAAAATTGTAAAACTACACGGTTGAATCCTGATAGCAATATCATAATTTGACACGCTGTGTAAAATACCCCCTACTTATCAATTGATGAGCTAAAGGGGCTCTATAATGTGTGGTTCATAAGGCACAACACTTGCTGAAGGTTTTTCAAATGGGGTTGCAAGCTAAGTGGGCTTAACCTTGGTGAAAACTCTGTGGTTAAGTGTGCTTGAGTTGGAGTAGTACTGGGAGGGGTGACCTCCCGGGAAGGCCCAGTGATTCACCTCTGTGAGCATCACCTAGATGCAAAGAGTGCTAAGTGGGTCATTCATTATCATGAGATATGGGTTCTTGTGAACCACTACTCATGAAACATGGGTCAATGAGTTTGACTCGTAAAACTACATGGTTGAATCCTAATAGCAATATCATAATTTGACATGATGTGGAAAATACCTCCTACTTATCAAAACTATAACTATCAAAACATATCTTCTAACTATATTTTCTCCTCAACCATTGATCTGTCTATATAGGCTTGGGAGGTGTTTTATTTGCATAAGGATTAAAAACAGAAAGTAAATGCAGGTGTCCACTCTCCTTCAAAATAGAGAGAGAGAACTAGTCTTTGCAATTGAAATCATAATTAAGAAAGATAGAAGAATACAAATAGGATTGAAACTCTACACTAATGGTTTGATAGAGACATGCTCTGTAAGAACCACCACATAGGCTTCTTGATCACTACTGAATCCTTCCTTCTTCTACCGTTTTATTGGATGATATGGTGACTCACAATCAACCTCTTTAATGATCACTTCCATCATTTTCTACAACTGTCATGTTTCCAATGTTCTAGAATCTCCCTTGCAATCTTCATAGAATCCTTTGGCTGTGGGCAAAGCTCTCCAGTTGTTGTGGGTCGTAATTCTTCTAGTTGCAGGGAGTTAGTTTCATCTAAAGTATACAAACCATTAATCATCCATGAACTATACACAAATTCATATTGAGTTTCATACGTATTCACACATTCATCCATGCAAAAATCATCATATCATAATCATATTTCCACATATCAAAGTTTGGTTTAGGTTGCATAAAATATATAAAAAGAGATATAAGTTCAAGAATGTCTATGAAATAAGTAGGTTAAAGTGTTAAAAGATATGAACCAAACAAGAGAAAACTAGCTACTATCTAGACCCATTAGTCATGCCCCATGACCTTTCATATAATCTTCTCTTGGGTAGACTATGGATCTATGAAATGAATGGAGTGCAATCAACGCTGCATTGTCTAATGAAATACACTTACAAAAACAAGGTTTACAGGATAAAGGCTAATCAAAAATCTGAAAATTGCTTACAAACTGAGAAGGGAATGAAAAGTCCTTCGAGAACATTGATACCAACTTCAAAAGTGGAACCTTTGAAAAAAGAATAAAATAATGAGTGTCTTTCACTAGTGAAAAAGTTGTTAGATAATGATTGGGGATCATTAGATTTTACGCGTACATTTGATGGGGAATACAAGCTTATATAACCAAAATTAAAAAAGAGAAAGAAGTTGCCATGATATCAACACAATCTGAGTCATCAAAAGCATTTGAGTCAACAACTTTTAGCAAAGAATAAGAAAACACAAATTACACGTCTGGATATGATGAACATGACCATAAAATTCCACCGTCTTCAAAAGAAATGGAAGTTATTTATGAAAAAGGTATCAACTTTTGAAACAATTTGGCTATAATGGAAAAGGATGTGATGTAAGAGAACAAGGTATTTGTGTCCCTATAGTACCAAATATGCAAGAAACAACAAGAGGTCTTGGCTATTGTCCAAGTCAAAAACATTAAAAAGATCTTCACTTAATCAATAGTATTAGTTGTTGCTCCTTGCCATGTGGTAGTTGTAGTATCAAAAATTATTCACTACCATGCATGAAGGTATAAACTTGGCTTTATGCAATCATATTTCATTTCACAAGGAGTAGCATATCATAACCTATCTAGGCTCACCTTTTTTCCTTTACACTTGGGGGGCAAGAGGTTAGTTAGCCTTGTCCTAAGTGTATTCCTTCTAGTAAGGGATTCCTCTTATATCTCCCTAAAACGTTAGTATAGCAAGTACACCAACATTTTAAGGGGGGCATATAGTCCTCCACTCATTGTTTGCATGTGTAATGGTCCCTTCTTAGTGATAATAACATACATCTTATAGGAAGTGTGACCTCCTCAACCAAAATGCGGTCTTCTTAATTCATGTGATATGTCTCCTTTGTGGTGATATTAGACTTGATGTCCCACAAGAGTATGACCTTTTCTTGACATATGGCATTCATCTTGGTAGTATGGTATATTTAGTGTTCCCTAAGACGCGAATCTTTTATTCATTGTTTTGTCCTCTCTTGGTGGTGATGTCAAGTGTGATATTCCCTAAGATGCAACCTTTCATGAATTAAACAAGGATCCTTTGATAGTTTTGATTTTGACCTTTTGAGGTGATGTTATTATAACATCCCTTGAGGTTTTGTGGCACTGTCCTTTTATTTCGTCCATCGAGACATCAAGCCTTTTATTTCATGGAACCTAGCATAATATAGCTTGCTAGCCACATTTGATATTTTGGCTTCACTTTGTTCACATGTTGAACCTGGTGTAAGAATCAACATAACATTTTTTATCATTTTTGTGGCACCTTATTAAGGTTATCAAGAGTATAAATCTTGATATGGTTGAAAAATAGGTATACACCTATAGACCTAGTGCATCCTTCCCATTTTTGCCACCTTTTTATGCGTACACACTTGTAGACCTAGTGCATCCTTCCCATATTTTTTGCCACCTTTTCATGAGTATACACCTTGTAGACATAGTGTATGTTTTTCATCCTTGTCCTGGGGTCTCACCTAGTAAATATCAGACTTCACTAGCCCTTGTGAGTAATGTATTTCATGGACACATAGCATAATACAACTTGCTAGTCCATCTTTTCCTTTTTCGCATTGATTCTAACATTATATGCTTATGTATCTTGTCTTTCTACATATCATATCATACATGTGTGTTCCTTGGTGTCTTTGTTCTTTTTCCATGGGATCTTGGATCCTGGGGGCTTGGCCACCTCCTTGATCCTTAGTCATCCTATCTCTTCAATATTTGGACAATCGAACCCATCTTGACATATATTTCTCTACTTTAGTGTGACTTTGAGTGTAAGTTCATACTCTCATTAAAGTGGGGGCTAAATGTACTGTAAAAAAGTGTTTACACAAGTAAAATTTTACATTATGTTTTTGTACCCCTAATTTATTGGACTTAATTAAGCTTCTAATTTTCCAAATTATGCATTCCAAAGCCTAATTTTTACTATTTTTCGAAGGGGAAACAATATTAAACAAATACATTCAATCATTAAATTTCCCTCAATCAAGTGTATCCTAGAAGTTTGGGCTAGGACGTGAATGGGTTCCCAATCTTAGCCAAGACCCAAATTCAAATATCTTATTGGCAGAATTTTAATACCCAAAATTCAAATATGAAGTATTGGCTTTGGGAATTGGATAAACACCTATAAATACCTAGTTATTTTAACATTTGAAAAAAGGAAGCAACAAGATCTAGCATTAAGACATACAATTGAGCAAAAATTATTATTAATAGCAACATATCATAGCATTATTATAGCAATTCAAGACCCAACATCATGTCAAATTTTATGTGTGTTCATGTTCATACTATGTGAAGGCTAACATTGTTGTAGGTCTCCAAGAACTCACACAAATTTATCAAGCATGATCCAAGATCCGTGAAGAGATGTGTATGTCTTTAGTCCTTCAAGGAAGCCATTAAAGGGTGGTGAGTTGCAACATTGGTTCATTCATCATTTCCTTCCTTTCCATTAAGGTTTTATCATTAAAAATTTGTCATAGTGTTTGGAAACACTTATCATAAGGTTTGACTGAGGCAAACCCTTATATGGCACACCATTTTTCCTCTTTTTGAATGTGCAAGTTACAAGTATGGGGAGGATTGAAGAGATATTAAAGGAAAAAAATTCATTGTCGCATTTGTTGTCATCAACCTTGTCAAGACATAGAAACTCACCTACAAAATTTATTTAGGACATTCTGATAGTGGGAGAAGCGGAAAACAAAAGCTCAGATCTAACCCCAAAGAACCCAAAAAGTTGATCAAAAGAGCCCTACGAAGACCCATTTTCCATATGGCGGCCTAGTCCTTGTAGGTACAAAAAAACCAAATTTTTTGGGCAGGTATACAGTCATCTACACCTTCCAAATCTACCGAAACTTGATTGTTTGTGTTTATTAGTTGTTGGGATTTTACATTTTTCATTAGGGCATATAGGATCATTAGGCTAATCATTCCCATCCTTAATTAGATGTAGATCCAGGTCTAATTGGCTCACCTTCAAGGTTGTAAGTCAATCTAATCACATTGTGATCTACATCCTAATGTAATGTGGAAAAAGGCCACCTTGCATCCTAGGTTCATTGCATTTAGGACCTAGGATCCCTTTTCTTTTATGTTACATAAGTAGATTATCATAGTCAATTTTTTAAAATGTACAAATATTGAATAATGAATTAAATAAATTACAATATTCAACAATGTACACCATTCAATAAGGCCAAGTACGATTCCTAAATGAATTTGACAAAAAATATGGTACATACTTAAAATATATAATTGTTAAAACTAAATTACTGAACCACCATATCCAATTCCATTATCTTTATGAACATTTAAGGTCCTCAAAGAATCTATTGTGCCCTTAGCTAGAATGAATGGTTTTGTGAAACACAAAGGTGAATTGATTTTAGACAAGAATAAATAGCTTATAGATGAAAGCATTATTGTTATGCTTTCGCATCGATAGGAAATTCAATCATAAATAAAATTGAACTTAATAATTTAATAGGTTATAAACTATAATTTTATGGGTGGAAATTTTTCCTATTTTTATTATTAACATTTGTAGAAGAAACATAGTAAATTATTTTTTCACTTTCATTAATATTTAAGTGGTGTATGATATTAATACTGCGAGGTTAGCCAACACAATAATCAAATATTGTATCTTTGTTTGTGTAGAGGGACATAAGAAAATCTACATAAATATATGATTGATTTTCAGTTGTAACGAAAAAAATTATAAAATTATGGTCATAATCTATATGCTTGGATGTTACTATTAAAACTTGTAATATTATTTTTCTTTGTCATCAATTATGTAAAGTAAATTGCCTTGTGTAGGGGTTTTGAGAAATTCTTTGAAGGATTTTGGATTGGTAGTTGGGAGACCATTCTCCCTTGTATCACATTGGTTATGAAATTTATGAGATTGACATATGTTATTTAATTTGTTGATTTATGTTTATGTACTATAAAGGATTATGATTTCTTAATTGAGATGTGTTCTTTCATAACATCTTTTAATTTTTTATAATGGAAAACATTTTAGTGTTAAAAACTCTATGAATTTATTATCTTTTATCCAAAAACACATACAAATATGTGTATATATATATTATAAATCTAAGATATTTATTTCTAGATATTATTCTATATAATAAAATTAATAAATAAAATAATCTCTCTTATTCCATTCTTGAATTTAACTCTCCAATATATTATATAATGTATATTTTACTACCATCGTAACCAAGGTTGAAAAAAGCACCAATTACTCGACTAGTGCATGAGTACTCACACCTAGAGGGGCAATGAGTATATAGTCGCGAAAAAGGTAAAACCGTTCTCGTTTTAATAGCTATTCCTGCAAAAAAACTTAGGATGATTAGATGCAACGCAACTAGGGCAAGATTTCAGTGAAGTTGCGACTAGTTGAAGCCTAACTTCGTTCAAGATTTCCACGATTTCAAGTACTAATGAAACGTGTGGGAGGAATGAGTATGAGAAATGCTTAAATACCATACACAGTTTCAATATTAATTTTTTAATATGTTTCATTTAATTTAATTTTGCTTTTAAAATTTAATTTAATTTATTATGTTTAACAATATATATTATTAATTTGTAGCTTAAATATAGATTAAGGGGTTCGTGTCCAATTATGTTAAAACATCATAAGTCATACATTTTAGTTTATTAATCATTTATTATGGTTAGCAATTTATTTGATGTGTAAATATAGATTAAGGCCTTCGTGCCTAGTATATCAAATCATAGAAAGATATATACACAAATTTCATATATATGTGTGTTTTTTAAGAATATTTTTTAAAAATGTGTATTTTCAAATGTTTTATAAATTTATCGAAGTTATTGTGAGTTTTCCTTGAGTTTTTGTCGAATCTTGAGTTCTTAAATTTTTTGGGCTTGCTGAGTTATTGTTGAGTCTGATTTTTTCAACTATGATCGTAACCACTCCACTTCTTTTTGGAATAATTTATCTACGATTACCTAAAGATATTGATGTTATGGATATATTTTTGAGGGCATTTTAGTTCCAAGTTGGGCCATTGTAAGTATCAAATTGTACTACTACATACAAAGATAAATATGGTGGTTTAGAGCCAATTCCATAGACAATATCTAGTACCTCACTAAGAGACCCATTCACAAGACCTGTTTGAATCCATAGTTAACATGATGTGTTGGCCTCTACATAGCAAGAGTTCTTGTAGAAGTTGATCAACATCATTATCCATGTTTGAGCTTTTGTTTGTTTGTAAGTTTCTCTTTACACTTGCTTTTTAATAAAGTGCTTAAAAATTGAGAACTTTATGAGGGAGTACTTATAATTTTGTTAATCTCTAAGTAGGGTTTGTAGTGCTTAAATTGGGCATTTGTGTTCTCTAATAATATAGGAGAGATTGTGTGTTTTTTTATTTCCCTTACTTGGTGACTCTTTCTAATGTAAATATTCTGTAAAAAGCCAGTAAATATACAGTTACAACTTACATCCATTGTTGAATGCTGTGTTTTGAAACTTTTGTAAAATGGAAAAAAATGTGAAGTAGTTTAGGACTTCAAAAATAGAACAATACAAAAAAAAAAAAAATTGCTTTACAGAGGAATGCTTTCATTTAACTATACAAGATAATTGTATAAATATTTTTAAGCTTTTAGTAGTTGATTTAGTAAACAGTAGATTATATCTCAAATAAATAGGATTTTAGTTGCCTTCCAACTTTTTGCTTATGTTGGAAGACACTAGTTTTGTAACCCCCTTGATATATGCAGCTATGGGGAGCTCTAGAGATATTGCAATTGGACCAGTAGTTGGGTCAGGGAGGAAATAGATGATACTAATCTAGCTAATTACTACGACTTCTCTTCACATCAACATGTTTTGCTTGCATTTTCCAGGCAATACTTGGAATTTGCAGGTTTGTAAATGCATACATATTAATAAAGCCAATCTACGATTCTTTATATACCACTTTTATCATCTAATGATAGTTCGGATGGTCAGGCTTGGTTTCCTTGTTTGCTTCATGGGAGGTGCTGCTACTTCAATTTCACTACAACAAGTGAAAGGATTTCTTGGCATAAATAATTTCACCAAGAATGCAGATTTGATCTCTTTATTGAAATATG
The DNA here is from genome assembly GCA_007115665.2 of Sequoiadendron giganteum. Taxonomy (NCBI): domain Eukaryota; kingdom Viridiplantae; phylum Streptophyta; class Pinopsida; order Cupressales; family Cupressaceae; genus Sequoiadendron; species Sequoiadendron giganteum. Next base: position 502,256,289 of record CM021106.1, read on the forward strand.
TATGAAGTTCTATTCATTATAGAGTATGTAACTTCAAAAGTTCTTCTTTTCTTATGCTTTGTGCTTTGAAATTTGTAAATATCTGTAATTTCTTAAAATTCACTTCATAATTCCTTTGGATTACTTAAGATTTAGCCAACAGAATAGAGGTGATATGGTACAACATAGATTTCAAAATTGTTCTCAAAAATCAATTTCTAGTTCATGAAGCCGTTATAGTTTGCAACATTGTATTGTAAGACTATTTTGATTGGAGCATTTTTCCTGACGTTTCTAATGGATGCCAAATTTATTGCAAGTCTCCAACCTTCTCCTGATGTTTCTTATGGCAATCAAATTTACTGTAAGTCCCATACATCCAACACAAAAGGGGAAAAAATATCCCATCTCAGAAATCTGGCATGGCCTTCCCATTTATCTGATATGGCACAAGTTTGATTCTGCATGTAGCATTTGTTAATTGAGTGAAAAGCACATACAATTTCAACTAAGACACTTTCCTCCTATAATCAACTCTGACAGGGTAAGAAAAACAAGCGACTTTTCTGGGTTCCCTGCTGTGACTCTACTCCTCTCAGTCATTTTGTCTACTCTCATTGTTTTTCTTACACATGCAGAAAAACATGGTGTGAAAATTGTAAGTATATATTCATCTACTTATCGTGGTTATTGGTTTTCCTAAAAATTGTTGGAGGTAGATGGTAAGTGGAAGAGAGGATCAATTTATAGTGGTTGTTTTCAGGTTATGTAGGTAGGTTATGTAGGTTGCTTTCAATATCTAGATTCCCACAGTGAAACTTCTGATATTGAACAGGTGGAACACATTAAAAAAGGAATAAACACCAAGTTCACCAAATGAATTTGCTTTAAAGCGTGCCCTTCTTCCAAAAGGTGCTAAGATTGGTTTCATAACAGCTTTGATTGCACTTAAGGTATAATAAATGATCTATTTTCATAAAAAACATAGATTTCGCGCCTTCAAGTTTATTTTTATTCTGAGCCTTAATGACATGATTAATTATTAGTAGATGATTAAGTGTAATACTGGAGTATACCTTGTCAGGTTGATGCTGATCAAAGTGGACTGAGGTTATCTGATTCTGAATGCCAATAAATAAAACCTATTACTAGATGATCATTAAATAGTAGATTGCAGGGTGAATTTATGCCTTGGACTGACATTATTTGTAAACATGTGAGGACCATTATAGGAAGCTATTGCAATAGGAAGAACATTTGCTGCTTTAAAGGATTATCATTTGGATGGTAACAAAGAAATGATAGCAATGGGCATTACGAATATAGCTGGTTCATTGACTTCTTGCTATGCACCAACATGTATTTTTAAATTATTCATTTTTTATCTGCTTTTTACATTTTTGAACCTAAAAATGACTTCTAGAATCCATTTGGATATTAAATCTTCGCTTGTTTTCTTTGCAGCCTCCTCCTCACACTCAGCAGTAAACTACAATGCAAGCTTCCACACAACAGTTTCTAATGTTACGCCAATCATACTTCTACTTACACTTTTAGTGCTTACACCACTTTTCCACTATACTCCAAATGCAATCTTGGCTTCCATCATCATCTCTGCAGTCATGAGTTTGATCAACATCATGGCAGCATATCTCATCTGGAAAATTGATAAACTTGATTTTATTGCCTGTATGGGAGCCTTTCTGGGTATAGCATTTGTCTCCGTTGAAATTGGTCTCTTGATTGTAGTTAAGTGATACTTTATTTCTTGTAGCATTATTACCTGGAGAAAATAAAAGGAATAATTATGTATAGTGGGTGTTAAGCATAAAAATTACTCAATATGGGACTGCAAAAGCAGGGGAATAGGCATTTTCATATACTTACTTTCTGCTTAAACATACATATAACTTAGCAATGTGTTGGTAGTTTTTATTTATTCTTTTCTACTGGTATTTATTATTAAAGTGGGCAGTTTCTTTAATTTTCCTTGCACTGGCTATGATATATTTAACTAACTTCACTCAGACCTCCAAACTTCCTAACTCTGTTCGAACATTAAGAGAAGCACTATTTGTAATAGTATTTTGCTTTAGCAATAACCGAAAACCTCCAATATACCCAGTAACATTAGGAATTCAACATCTCATATTGACAGCTGGAGTGTGGGTATCATCCAAGACATACTCAGTTGGAATCACCTATCAAATCAAACTAAATGGATATATGATTACTAATTAATTAATTTTTATTTCACTTCAAGAATCTAAATATGTTATTATAATTGTGTCACTTTGTATCTGTGTGTCTGTGTGTGAAATGATCAAGCTAGAGTTTTGCTATTCACTGATTAAATTTTATTTGAATGTGTCCCATTATTGCATACCAATATCAAGCAAAACATCTTTTAAGACTTACAAAAGCCCTAAGCATTAGCAACTTAACTACCAATTGGGCCATATAACAGTAATAATAGTAATTAATGTCTATAGGGATGGCTTTAGAGCTGATTCTATTCACTCCATTTTCTGAGCTAAAGTGATTCATTTGCTACTCATTGATTTAATTTTGCTGCAAAGTGTCACTTTATTGCACACCAATATCAAGATTGTGTTCTTTAAACATTTACTTGGCAACTCTTTTAGATGGATGAGCTGACTTGTGACTCGCTAATATAATTGCAGGTTAGCTTTTAATTTTTAATTTTACTGCTGGTTTGAGGATAATAATGTCCTCTACAAATTGAAAATCAGGTTGTGTTGTCCTGTTGTTCAAATTGAATGTTTGCAATAAATCCTTGAACATTCTCCAATGATAATAAAAAGATGTGGCAACAGTGGATCCCATTGTTGCAGATCCTAAAAGAATCATTCAAGAGGAGAATATCTGATAAGGACAAAAATAGTTGTAAAAGCACAACTATAAACCCACTGAAAACAAATCAGCAATAGATAAAGGGAGAGATAAACACCCAGTTACTTTGATTAGATGCCTTGCACGTGTCCAGTTCAATGGGCATACAAATCCTATTGGCAGCAGCTATCTAGCCTCAAAAATGCATTAGGGCATGGATGCCGCATCGATGCATCATCCCATGGCTACCCACGTGCCTTTCTCACTTTGGAATACACAAATTCCTTTTTTACTACTGTACGGCTAAAATATTGAAGACTGAGTAATAAAAATGAGGCAAAATTCTGAATTGAAGTTACCTCTTTTAACCATTAAGTAACAAATTATAATGTATATAATTTAAATTATTAATTTCATATATATATTTTTCAATTATGTATGTATTGACTTAAATAATTAAATTTATATTATTTTATAAAATAAATATTTTATTCAATTATATTTATAATTTAAATATTATTCATAATATATAAAATATTAAAATTAAGTAAGTTGATTTATCAAAAATTTTATTTAAGTTATTTTTTATTTTATTTATATATTTGTTAGTTTTTCTTTACATTTTCCTTTATGCATATATAGATCCATATTATTAATAATATTTGCTAATAATATTAATCTATATCTTTATTAATATTATGGTATTTTTGTTGTTGTTGTGTGTTAATATTATTATATATAAATATATGTTAATCTTACCATTGTATTGCTTTAATCTTTAGATTAATACTATTAACAACATTAATAGTATTATTCTATAACAGTTTTTTATTTTTTCTATTAACTCTCCTTTATTTGTATAGATATTATCAGTTCATTACACTATTCCATTTACTATAATAGATCTTTTTTAAATAATTTTAATTTATATGTATGTATGTGTATTTTTTATTATCAATTCATTACTTTATTCTATTATTTTTGAACTTTCCTTTAACTCGGTAAGTTGTTATTTTTTCTTTTTGTTCTTTCACTTGGTACCGTACCTACAAAAGGGTTATTTAACTGAAGGAAAAGAACCAAAGATATACAGTGTGAAAAAATCAGAAATCAACTCACCTTGTGATGAATTCACAGTGAAAACCATGGGCGTTGGAGACTCTTCAAGACAATTCTGCATTGTACTTCCGCATAGCAAAGGATTTCCTTTGATACTGTCAAATTTCGAACTCCCAAACCTCGGATTCAGTACTTCAATATATATAATAGCTATCTTTTAATGCATAAGTTCATTAACATAAGAAACACGATTCATAGATATCATAAGAAGAAAGGTTGCTCATACATGACAGTTCGAACATGACTCTCAAGCACCAAGCCACTTAGATTGTTGTAGGACAAATCCTTGAATATGGGGCATGCAAGTAAATACTAAAACAAAACCCTAGCATAAAGAAGCACCTAAATGGCAAATAAAAGATGAATAAAGAGTAGGGTTACACAAAAATGACAAGCTAGAGATGTTGGCCAGTGATGTAGGAAACGTTCCAGAAAGGCTACTGTTGTTCAGTCTCCTGTTTTGCAACAAATCAATACAAGGAAAAACATCATTAGCCATTATCACACCTATACCCATGAAATAAAAAGGGATTTTTGTGATACAAGTAGTTGAGATTCTTCAGTTGACCCAATGAAGTAGGTATCATGCCGCTGAGTTGATTGTTGGAGAGGTCTAGTGTCTTGAGCTTTTCCAGTTGCCCTAATTCTTTAGGAAGTGGTCCTGATATTGCATTGTTCTGTAGAAGCCTGCATAAAATTTCAAAAAGATAGCGCATTCATCTAATGGCTTAATTGTTTCGGTATGGAGCTAAGAAAGCGATCTCTTGCTTTTTCCTTCATAACAAACCAGTCTAGACTGATACAAAAATGTTGTTTTGTATTCCCAGTCACACATGAAAGTTCTCCTTCCATTACAGTTATGTTATTTCAACCGAATGGACTAAATGATGTATAAAATGGAGTAAAGTTTTTTGTATCAGTTTAAAATCAATTACAGAGGAAAAAAGAGGAGGCATAAATATGTTTAGAGGTGTTTTGCATCAGTTAGTCTTTTTAGTCATTCTACTTAAGGGTGGAAGATAAGTGTTTGTTTACTTATAGAGTTTGAAGATTGGTGAGGTTTTTATGCCATCGAACAATGGGCCTGCTAAACCCTGGCTGGAGGCTCCCCTGTATCACAAAACACACATGAAAATCAGTCCATGTGATCTTAATACTACACGACAATAGAACCCATCTATGAAATACACTTAACCAAACATTATAAATGCCATTCTAAACTGCCATTATGAAGGCTTTAAACTGCCACATTGTAGCTTACAAAACAGTTTGAAAAAATGCGCCTCATAAAGGCTTCACTTAATATTAACATGCCACTCCCACATGACTTATATAAAATGGCTAGTGATAGAGGCACTTGATGTCAAATAAAATGCATTTAAAAACTGTTATAACTGCCACTGGTCATAAGGCATTCGATGGCAAATAAAATGCATTTAAAAATTGTTATAACTATCATTTAATGTTCAAGATTGACATAAAAAAATAAAGGGTGATGATTTCAAAAACTCTCTTTGACTTAAGGTAGAGTTTTTCTGAACACATCCAAATGGCATTGTAAAACATCTATCCACGTAATAATTTGTTACTTAATAGTTAAAAAGGAAACTTCAATTCAAAATTTCCCAAATTCTGCCTCATTCTTATTACACAGTCTTCAATATTTTGACCGCACCGCAGTAAAAAAAAAATTTGCAAATTCCAAAGTGAGAAAGACACGTGTACAACCATAAGATGATGCATCGGTGCAGCATCCATGCCCCGATGCATTTTCGGGGCTGAATAGCCGCTGCCCTAAACTAGATGTTCTCTACCTAAAGTGAGTCGTAAATCATCACCTATAAGAAGATGGGGCTCTACTCTCCTCTCATGGCCAATCATGTAATCTATATATCTATTATCTGAATAAGACAACAATGGCACCACATTGCTTGAATATGACTGTTGCATCAAAGATGGAACTTAATATCAAATCCATGTTGGGAAGATTGCTTTTGCATGTTGTCTGGTTCTAAACCAAACCGTGCAATAGAAAGTTTGTTTTTAAAATAATTGAAAACGATTATAGAATAATTACTAGAAGAGGTGACATACGGGAATGGAGGCACCAATTTCAGATAGCACACTGCATATATAAATATAGGTGCCAATAAACATAAAGCTTAACTAGGAGATGTGAATACTGGAATAGTCTAATGTCCCTGTGAGTGAGTTCATGGTAAATTATATAGTGTAGTTATGGAAAACCAAATTTGATGAGAGAGTATTTGATATAGTATAGTTATGGAAGACCAAATCTGATGAGATAATTTTTGATAATTCCATAATGGATTTCAAATTGGGATAGGCCTTATATAATAGGAGACTGTCTTCAGCCAGCATAAAGTTTGGGAAATGGAATACAATTAAAAAAACAAAGGAAAATAGGCATATATTAGCTTGCTTCTGATAGACCATTCTATTCTGCAAATTATTAACTGCTGGATTAAAAAAATTCTAACTATTCCTAAATTGATTTAATTTGAACGATGCTTTTCTCTCAGCTTATCTTGGAAGGCATCTAGAGACTACAAAAAGGGTTTTGCCTCTAACTAGTGAGAGGCTACATCAATGAAGTTTCTCAAACTTCGCAATGTATTAATGCATGTATAGGTTAAAAGGGCTTGTCTTCTGACTCAGAAAACTCAGGCTTATTAAGATGGCTTATCTGAGAACTATAGTCCTCCAATTTACTGAGCTTGACCGAATTCAGTCACCATGAATCTGCAAGGCATCATAATGGCCATATCTAGTAAGCAAAACCCTAATTGGGTTTCGTTTCCCATAGTCTTGAGTCTTGACCATACTCTGCAATAGCTATAAGACCATCAGAGTTCCTCTCATGCATATACACAGTTATAGGCATCCTGCATCCATTCAAAACAAAAAAAAATATGTACCGTCTGTTATAACTATCCAACATTGGTCACATTAAAAATCCACTGTTCATAGATTATCAAATAAAAATCTATCATGCTCTTAGACCTCCAAATACAGAACATTGTAAATATGACATAGTGCTTCCATTTTTATCTCGAGATGCAAACTCTGCTCTAAGCTTCTGTTAGTTCCTTCCCAATGAAAACCAAGCTATTAAACATCTTTATGAATTTGATGTGACTTACTGGAGAACATGTGAAGCCATAAGTAGTTCAGGTTCTCCACTCCAAACATGTGGCTTTTTGATCTGTTCAACATATGTATTGAAGTCACCTTCTATGCACCTGCAAAGAAATATATTAGATATTCCCTTTACAGCAATCTGGCATGCAGCTGCTGAGATATTTGCTTAGACTTCAGTGTGCAAATTGCAAGCACTCACCATTCAAACTCTTCACGTCTCTTTACCAATTCATCTACAACCTAAAAAACAAAATGCCAATTCTATTCTTCATCAGTTTAACTCTACTTCATATGGAGAAAAGAAGAAAATCTTACAAGAAAAATGCACTAAAATAAGATTTACAAACTTTCTTGGAACATGACATGTGCTAGCTATTTCATGCATATTAGTAAACAATTAACTCACACCACACAACTAAGATTCTATGACCTCAAAGAGAGAATCTAAAGGAAATAGTACACATACTCTATGAAACCCTAGTGAAGATAATAGAAAGAGTGATATGCCTCTGAAATTATTTTGAGTTTTGTTTGTATCAACATTTCAATCATGTTCTGTGATCCATCATTACAATGAGGAAATAATTTATGGGTCATAGAACAAAATAGTAATAATTTAATGGTCTATGAATTAGAGAACAATAAGTGAACTGTGAAACTTTCAAAAGGTAGAAAGAGTTTGGACCAGTCCATCTATTCATGCAAAATGATTGAAATGAAATGAAATATTTTAATACCCTCATTGAGGCCACAGAGCTTATGGGACCCAGGGATAGCACAAGGCCGCCAGCGAAAAGAAAAGATCCTAAACAGTTTGAGATCTTCGCTTGAGGTCAACTATAAAACAGTGAATTTTGATGATGTAATTTGCCGATTGTAAATCAAATTGATAACATGTAAAAGTGCTGTAACACACAATAGACGCTCATCTCATTAAGAGGACATTTTAAATTGAAGATTTCAACACTGCACTCAAGCACAAATGGATATATCATATTCCAACAAACAAACATTACATGAAAAAGTTGGAACATTTGTGAGAAAATCTCCTCCATCATGGACCAACCTGCAATTGCGACCATCAACTGAAACATACACAAAAGATTCTTATTTTTAGCACACGAAGAAGATTGTATCTAATGGCTTACTCTAGCTCGCAAATCATCTGCTAGCTTTCTCTGAGTGCTCTCGTCTGGAGCAGCTTCTCCTCTTCTCAAGCAAGAACCATGTGCAACAGCTCGAAACAAACACCTCCCATCACCAGGTACACTTGCATAAGTCAAAATTTATATGAACAATACAATACAGCTTTACCCTCAACATACATTTTCTTCTTAGAGCAAAGCATCATACATATCCAAGAAAATATGCTACTGAGAATTCCGTAGATAATGATTTGACAGGCAGGGACAACCAAAACTTTGAAAGCAAGAAAAGGGGGATCACAGCCTCCATGTGTTTCAACCTTAATACCATGAAAATCCATTATAATTTGTAGTCTATCAAATGAAATCCATAACTTTCCTCGTAAGTGGAAAATATATCGCTTATCAGGCATTCAATAGGGTTTGATCATCCACCCTAGTACATTCAATCATGAAAAAGTACAACTGCATTTACTTGGCACAGTGTTCTTTAAAAGATTAAGCAAGCCCTAAACATTTAATAGGAAACAAACTCTAAGAATATACACAAAAAGCTCATCTCGCAATGCTGGTTTATCTCGACCCATGACAGTGACAAAACATTTGAAATTCACAGTCTCATACACCATTGCGAGATGGAGCTTCCGTGTATACTCCTGTAGTTTGTTCTTATAAGACGCCATTAAAATCAGAGCAATCCAGCACAACTCAGCCTGATAGCTTTCTAGTCGAGATTTTTAATTTCTCCGCTTCATAGGTTGGCATATTGTGGGAGCCATACCTCAATATATATACCATCTTCTCTTGTAACATGGTACTCTGAGAATTTAACATGTTTTCATGCCTCTCCCAACTTTTCACCGATTCAAACGACTTGCCAGGTAAACGGTGATAATGACTTACCAGCTAAGGCCACTCTGGAATTGACAGTACTGCAGAAAATGACACCGCCTGTAAACCCATGTGAATGATGACCCCACTTTATATTTGTAGAAACCTGCACCCTTTACATTTATTTCATGTCCCCTCTTTCGACTTTGTCCAGATAAATCTTCAAATCAACGTCTCATTCTACTGAAAAAGGTATGAAAGACGATTGACGTCCGTTTTTTACCGATTACCGATCTTTTTTCTTCACCGTTTTTTATGCCGAGCAGATGCATGTGGAAATCGGCAGCGGCTATCCAGCCCCGAAAATGCACCGGCGCATGGATGTCGCATCAATGCATTATCTTATGGCTGTTCACGTGCCTTTCTCACTTCAGAATTTGCATAGAATTTGAGAAATTCTGAATTGAAGTTTCTTTTTAAACTATTAAGTAACAAATTATTACGTGGATGTTTTACAATGTCATTTGGATGTCTTCACAAAAACTCGACCTTTTACCTTAAGTAAAAGTTAGTAAAAGAGAGTTTTTGAAATCATCGCCTTTTATTTTTTTATGTCAATCTTAAACATTAAATGATAGTTATAATAGTTTTTAAATGCATTTTATTTGCCATCAAATGCCTTATGTCCAGTGGCAGTTATAACAGTTTTTAAATGCATTTTATTTGGCATAAGTGCTTTTATCTCTAGTCATTTTATGTAAGTCATATGGGAGTGGCATGTTAATATTAAGTGAAGCTTTTATGAGGCGCATTATTTCAAACTGTTTTGTAAGCCACAATGCGGCAGTTTAAAACCTTCATAATGACAGTTTAGAATTGCATTTATAATGTTTGATTAAGTGTATTTCATAGATGGGTTCTACTGTCGTGTAGTATTAAGATCATGGGGACTAATTTTCATGTGTGTTTTGTGATATAAGGGAGCCTCCGACTAGGGCTTAGCAGGCCCATTGTCTGATAGCATAAAAAACCTCACCAATCTTCAAACTCTATAAGTAAACAAACACTTATCTTCCACCCTTGAGTAGAATGACTAAGAGGACTAACTGATGCAAAGCACCTCTAAACATATATATGCCTCCTCTTTTTTTCTTTGTAATCAATTTTAAATTGATACAAAAAAATTTAGTCCATTTTATACATCATTTAGTCCATTCAGTTGAAATAACATAATGGTAATGGAAGAAGAACTTTCATGTCTAATTGGGAATACAAAACAACATTTTTGTATTAGTTTAGACTAGTTTATTAGAAAGGAAAAAGTAAGAGATCGCTTTCTTAGCTCCATACCGAAACAATTAAGCTGGGAGATGAAAGCGCTATTTTTTTGAAATTTTATGTGGGCTTCTACAGAACAATGCAATATCAGGACCACTTCCTAAAGAATTGGGGCAGCTGGAAACGCTCAAGACACTAGACCTCTCCAAGAATCAAATCAATGGCATGATACCTAATTCATTGGGTCAGCTGAAGAATCTCAACTACTTGTATCACAAAAATCTCTTTTTATTTCATGAGTACAGACGTGATAATGGCTAATGATGCTTTTCCTTGTATTGATTTGTTGCAAAATAGGAGACTGAACAACAGTAGTCTTTCTGGAATGTTTCCTACATCACTGGCCAACATCTCTAGCTTGTCATTTTTGTGTGACCCTACTCTTTATTAATCTTTTATTTGCCATTTAGGTGCTTCTTTATGTTAGGGTTTTGTTTTAATATTTACTTGCATGCCCCATATTCAAGGATTTGTCCTACAACAATTTGAGTGGCTCGGTGCCCTAGAGTCATGCTTGAACTGTCATGTATGAGCAACCTTTCTTCTTATGATATCTTTGAATCATGTTTCTCATGTTAATGAACTTATGTATTAAAAGATAGCTATTATATATATTGAAGTATTGAATCTGGGGTTTGGGAGTTCAAAATTGGATAGTATCAAAGGAAATCTTTTGCTACACAACAACAACAAAAATACCATAATATTAAATAATATTATTAATAAAGATATAGATTAATATTATTAGCAAATATTATTAATAATATGGATCTATATATGCATAAAGGAAAATGTAAAGAAAAACTCACAAATATATAAATAAAATAAAAAATAACTTAAATAAAAAAATTGATAAATCAACTTACTTAATTTTAATATTTTATATATTATGAATAATATTTAAATTATAAATATAATTGAATAAAATATTTATTTTATAAAATAATATAAATTTAATTATTTAAGTCAATACATATATAATTGAAAAATATATATGTGAAAATAATAATTTAAATTATATACATTATAATTTGTTACTTAATGGTTAAAAGAGGTAACTTCAATTTGGAATTGTGTCTCATTTTTATTACACAGTTTTCAATATTTTGGTCATATCGTAGTAAAAAAAGGAATTTGTGTATTCCAAAGTGAGAAAGGCACGTGGGTAGCCATGGGATGATGCATCCATGTAGCATCCATGCCCTGGTGCATTTTCAGGGCTAGATAGTCATTGCCCTAGTTTAGTGCCTAAAAGGTATTAGCACTTTGGATTTCGTGCATTTTGTCATTTATAGTTTGAAAGCAAAAAAAATTCAATGGAATTTTGAAAGAGAATAAGATATTGTCCTCTTTACCACTTTGGAAATTTGCACAAATACCGTCCTCCAAATTAAAAATCTTTGACTTACTGTTATAACACAAATTCCTGATATGCCCAATCAAGCATATGGTTTTTCCTCTTGTTATGCTTGTTGTTTTGAGTTTTAACATTTGATAGCTGCAGTGAGATCCTCTTGGTTGACAAAGGGGATATTATACTCTAAACTTAGTATGCGCACCCAAAAAGAATTGGGGTAAAGTGAATATGAAAAAACTGAAACATTGCAAGTTGTTTACTACAAAGGCGGATCCAAAAGAAGGGATGTTGTTCTACATTAATTCTCTTCTGTTTTATGTGTCGTGATCTCATATTGAAAGCAACTGTGTGAAACAGGTGGGGCAAAGGAGTGGTGTCTTAGTAGAGTGGTGTATATCCATGGAGGAGTGGTTTAAAAAATTTAATACTTTGTTTGAACGCAAGTCATGTGTTGAACACAAACTATAACATTAAACAGGTTGTAGAATGTGTTAGCAACAAGCATTTGGAACAAAGAATTTTTTATTTGTGATTTCATGTTTTGAAGATTTTTTTTGGGTAGATGGTGATTGTCTAAACTTTTCTTTCATGAGGTGAAATGACTAGTATGATGGCTTGTTAATGTTACCTCAAGTAAGACTGCATGTAATTGTGAAGCGGTTGGCTCACAATTTTTCTTTGTTACCACAAGAGGCCATAAAGGACAACAATTAACCGATCTAGTTATGTGAAAGGGTGATTTTTGAGTGGTTGCCTTCCACTGATTAATAACCCATCTAAAGATCCAATTTAGTATGCTTGTTATGACTGGTAATAGCACCTATGGTGTTGTCAAATGGTTGATTGACACAAAAACGGTATACAATCATATATATTTTTTAAGTTGTTAAGTGTAAGAGATAACCCATGAAAGCATTTGAAACAAAATCCAAAAATTGTTAAAAATTTATGATTAAAATTTTTAAAATATTTTAAAACACATAATTTATTGCTTGCCATATTTATTAATCTTAATTTTAATGAAGAAATTTAATTTGTTCAAATAAAAATCAATTGTATTGAACGAGTTCTACAATCATTCTAGTTTGATAAATGTTTGAGATGTGAATATTATGTAACTTATAAAGAAATAACTTGATGGAAGATTGTAGACACATAATTTTAATAAAAATGATATAATTTGAAGTATGTATACATGTGACATTGAATTCACATACATTTAAATAGAAGTATATAAATTATACTATATATAACCTTACAAATGTGTTTCTACACAAAAAAACAAAGGAGCTAGATTTAGATACTATTATTGCATATATCATTGAGTTCACCCAACAATAATCTATTTTCTCCAACAAAATCTAGTTGGTCAACTTTGGTGATTGTTGATTTTAGCCATCCTTGAGCACCACTTGAATCATATTCAAATGAGAGAGTGAAGAGAAATTTCTTGAATAAAGCTCTTTTGATTACAGTATCAAAATTAATTTATGCTTCTTGGTTGAATTGTAGTGTACATAAATCATTTGTAGACATTTGGGTTATCCCACAAAACTGTTAGGAATAAGGTGTCTCAACCTTGGATAATTCCTATTCTTATTATTTGTTTTGTAAAATGTATTTCTTGCAAATAATGTAGTTAAGTGTGAGTGTACATGTCTAGTTTGCATGTTGATGTGTCACTCCACTTAATGTGTCGGCATCTTGAATTGTGTGTAAGGAGATCATGGCTGAAACGGTTATGACGGATTCCTATGACACGTAAGAGCTATGTCTGGAAGATTCAATGACAGGTGAAGACATGTGGCAATTGATAAAGTTGAGTACTGTACACTCTTCCACGATAGTGGGGTTCGGGGCATCGCCCCGAAAAAATTTTCGAGTTCCTATTTTCTCGGAGAATGGTAAAACCCTAATACAGTTATCTTCGGAAGTTGCCCTAAAAGGGAAGCGCATGATATAAGCGTTTTTTAGGGTTGCGAAGATTTGTGATGTGAGTGTATTGTTGGAACGTTTTTTCATGCTGCCGCATTTTGTCTTCAAGAGTTGGAAATCTCCTGAAAGAACTTGCATTGCAAGTGTGTTGTAACCGTTGTGTTGAAGATAATACATTGTGCAGGTTTTGGAGTGCTGGGGTTTTTTACCGAAAGGTTTTCCCCAGGGTAAATCATTGTGTCATTCTTCATTTTCTGTATGTATGGTATATTGCTGCAATATCTTTGTTAAGTAGATTAACGAATCTGAAATTGTAAGGGTTTAAAACGAATTTGCACCATACTTTCCTTAAGAGATTAGTGTAGGAAGCTGTTTCCGCACCTGAGTTTCCTTACAAAAACTGGTTTACAATTTCATTGAGGAAGGAAAATTGCAAAAATGCCCCCATGAAGAAAATTTCGGATTTTGGGGGGGTTCTCTCTAACCCAAAAGGAGTTTGCTTGAACCCCCCTTCGAGCAAACCCTCTTTAATGATGGGACCCACATTTTGCATGTTGTCCAAAATGGAAACAAAGGGAAATTTTGAAAAAAGGGGGGTTCCCTCGAACCCCCCTTTGACTGAACCCCCCTTCATTCGAAGGGTCAAGGGGGATTCACTCGAATCCCCATTCGAGTGAATCCCCCTTTATTGCCTTTCTCCCCCTCTCGCACCAATTTTTTGCAAAAAATTGTCGTTCGAAGTTCGGATTGAGGATGAAAATGGAGGAAACTTCACAGACCCAACTGGATGATAGTAGTCCTCGGAACGAGCTATCTATCGAATATAATTTTAATATGTTTTGGTTTCATTATGTATTTCTTTTTAGTTTGATTAAACATAGTTTTTTCACCAAAAATCAAGCTCTTTGTTTTGCACATGTGGAAAAATGACATATTATCAAAAAGAAATTAAAAAATATCAATGCTCTATATATTGATGTCCTTGATCCAACAAAAAAAGAATTTCGATACATACAAAAAAAATCCTGTTAACAAGTAAATCATGTCTAAATTGTAACTGGTATGACTTCAAAACTTAATTAAGAAAAAAATATTCAATGAAATACTATGAAACCAATTCCATGCACTAGATATCGTAGTTACAGATCTAAATTCAAAAAACAAAAAAATTATCTTTCATAGAAAAAAAAGTTGTGTTCTCAAGTACACATCACTTTTTAAAAATGGTGTTTACTGTTAAAAACTAATTTTTGAAGGAGATGAAAAAAGAAGTGCAATTTAATTCCAATTTTTTGGAAAAAATATGTTTATAATCCATAGACAAAATGTCACAAATCACCAGTTTGCATCTTCAAATTCCTCACGGTTTAGCCACTATAGGTGCCCGAAAGTGAATATTTGGTTAAAAAAAATTAGTTTCATGTCCAGTTTGGCCAAAAGTTGTAAACCAATATTATGGGATCACCCATTCCAAGAAGGTTGGTTGCCAGTTCTTCAAAAGAAATAACCCATAATGTTCTTGTATAATCTGCTAGCTTTAGTCAAGGAGTATGTATCTATAGCTACAATTGGAAAAAGTAGCTTTTCACTTTGAATAATACCATGTTTGATAATCATTTTGTATAGGTTTTTTATTTATTTTTACATTTGCTACAACAATTATGGTGTTTTTGACTCTAGAGTGTAAAATTTGTGGCTCTTAGAAGATTTAGGGCGATGAAAATTGAAATATTAGTTCTAATTATATGTACTTGAGTTACAAATCACTAGTTCGCATCTTCAAATTCCTCACGGTTTAGTCGCTATAAGTGCCCGAAAGTGAAGATTTGGTTAAAAAAATTAGTTCAATGTTCAGTTTGGCCAAAAGTTGTAAACCAGTACTGTGGGATCACCCATTCCAAGAAGGTTGGTTGTTAGTTCTTCAAAATAAATAGCCCATAATGTTCTTGTATATTCTGCTAGCTTTAGTCAAGGAGTATGTATCTATAGCTACAATTGGAAAAAGTAGCTTTGCACTTTGAATAATACCATGTTTGATAATCATTTTGTATAGTTTTTGAGAAAAAAATTACATTTTCTACAACAATTATGGTGTTTTTGACTCTAGAGTGTAAAATTTGTGGCTCTTAGAAGATTTAGTGTCATGTCCCCGAAATAGCAGAACTATAAAGACCAAGTGTTAAAATACAAATAAAATAAATCGCAATATTAATATTAAAATATAAAATAAATGTGTATCATATCAATATAATAATATATAAGCAAATTATTGTTATTACATTCTATTATTAAATAACTTAATATCAAAAATAATAATAATAAATAAATATTATAATCATTACACATCAAAAATTGTAATACATTAGAATAAAATAATAATAAGATATTAATTGTTTTATTATTATACTTTAATGTTAAAATATGTTCAATAAAACATCAAAATAAAATAATAAAATAAATAGAAATCTGAAATATCATAATTATAGTAATAATATATTATTTTAAAAATAGATATTATTGTGATAATAAAGGCAGCAATTAAATCTAACAAAGGGATGTATTTTATGAAAAGTCACCTCTTTCACCAAACAATACATTCCCCCCATGAGTCACCTACCTTGAATGGTATAAATAGAAGGAAGGAAAATAAGGAAGGGAGGGAAAACATTGAGAAATACAATTTGCAATTTAGAACAGCAGCAACAATGATTGTTATGCATTGGAATATATATATATATATATATATATATATATATATATATATATAATTTAATAGGCATACAAGTATATATGCATAGATATAGATAAATTTTCTAATGAATAATATTCAATAATAAAGAATATATATGAATAAGGAAGGAATAATTATATAAACATATATATATATGAATGGATATAAGTAAAAGAATAATTATATATATGTATATAAAGTATATATATATATATATATAAATACATATACATGATTATGCAATAATGATACTTATAAGTAATGATGACTCTTTAATATAAACATAAGTAGATTATGTATATTACGAATTGTCCTCATCCTATGATCAATTTAGTATAAGGTTGAAGGAGGCGAGTAAGGAAACATGGAGAGATATAGCAACTCAGGTGATGTACTCACTTAGCAATAATATTTAGCATATTTTGAATATAAGAAATAAATATAGCTAGTCTGATTATTGGCATAATGCTTTCTTTAATATTATCATGATGATAATGATGTTGATATTGACTTCAAGAATCAGTAATAAAAAAAAATGTATTTGATTGCTAAAAGATTGTCTTCCTTGTGTTTGCAAGCTTATTGGGAGGAAGGGTGTGAGGGAAGTGGTGCCTAAAAACCCCACTTAAGTCCACCCCTAGAACCCAAGGCAGGGATGGGCCCTGGAGGGGTGGAAATTCTACTCATAGTCTGCCTAATCCCAAGGCCTGGGTGGGCCATGGAGGGGTGGGGGTTCCACTCATAGTCCGTTGCGGCCCTGGAGGGGTGGTAGGCCCGGGCCACTTATCAGTTCCCCCGACTATCCCCAATAAGTCAAGTGTCTTCTGAAGTGTTGACATGGGTAGAGAAAGCAGGTACCAGTGTTTCCACTAAGCACGCCACTCCGAGTATGGAATGGTCTTGATTTGGATGTTCAACTCGGAGCCAAGGGGTGGGTTGTCCTGAGGGGATGCTTGTGCCCTTGGGCTTAGATGGATAGCTTCGGGAGGATCTACCCATGCCACTCCTCTTTTGTCTTCATTATTACTTTTTTATTATGCTTATATTTTGATATCTAAATATTAATGCTAACGGATATGTTGTTAATATGGTGAATACAGGATTCTTATCTAGGATTATTGCACTAAGAGAACATTCATTTTGAAAAAAAGAATTTTTAAACCTAATCAACAGATGAACTCTAGGTCAAATCGGGTAAGGGACATTACAGTGGTATCAGAGCATCTTTCCTGCCATCCTGTGTGTGCTTGAGCTAGTTTCTTGCATACTTGAGCTACCTACTTGCCTACTTGAGCTAGTTTCCCACTTGCTTGAGCTACTTACTTGTGTGTTTGAGCTACTTGATTGTCTACTTGAGCTACTTTCTTGTCTACTTGAGCTACTTGCCTACTTGCTTGAGCTGGTTTCTTGTGTGCTTGAGTTGGTTGCCTACTTGTTTGAGTTGGTTGCTTGTGTGCTTGAGCTACTTGAGCTAGTTACCTACTTGTTTGATCTGGTTGCTTGTGTGTTTGAGCTAGTTGCCTACTCACTTAAGCTAGTTGCTTGCATGCTTGAGCTACTTTCTTGTATGCTTGAGCTACCTACTTGTCTACTTGAAAGGGTTGCTTGTGTGCTTGAGCTACTTGCTTGTCTACTTGAGCTAGTTGCTTGTATGCTTTAGGTACTTGCTTGTGTGCTTGAAGCCTTGAACTACCTGCTTGGTTGAGCTACTTGCTTGCTTGCTTGAGCTACTTGTTTGCCTAGTTGAGCTACTTGGGTGTTTGCTTTAATTTTTGATTCATGTGGTTTTAAGTTGTACTAAGTCACAAACTCTAACTTGTTGCTTTTGAGAATGGAGAAATAGTAGAACTTAAGAATATTAGTCAATATATTGTCCTCAAAACCAGAGTAACCATCACGGTTAGAACTTCCAATTCCTATCAAAGATAATAGCATCACCACAAGAAACATATCTAGAGTAACCATCACTTGGGTTAGAACTTCCAACTCCTATCAAAGATAATAGCATCACCACAAGAAACGTCTTAAAATCACACATCTTAGATCATGATTGCTTGAGGGCAAGCAATCTTGGGCGGGGAGGACTGTCATGTCCCCGAAATAGCAGAACTATAAAGACCAAGTGTTAAAATACAAATAAAATAATAAATAAAATAAATCGCAATATTAATATTAAAATATAAAATAAATGTGTATCATATCAATATAATAATATATAGGCAAATTCTTGTTATTACATTCTATTATTAAATAACTTAATATCAAAAATAATAATAATAAATAAATATTATAATCATTACACATCAAAAATTGTAATACATTAGAATAAAATAATAATAAGATATTAATTGTTTTATTATTATACTTTAATGTTAAAATATGTTCAATAAAACATTAAAATAAAATAATAAAATAAATAGAAATCTGAAATATCATAATTATAGTAATAAAATATTATTTTAAAAATAGATATTATTGTGATAATAAGCCTTTAAAGGCAGCAATTAAATCTAACAAAGGGATGTATTTTATGAAAAGTCACCTCTTTCACCAAACAATACATTCCCCCCATGAGTCACCTACTTTGAATGGTATAAATAGAAGGAAGGAAAATAAGGAAGGGAGGGAAAACATTGAGAAATACAATCTGCAATTTAGAACAGCAGTAACAATGATTGTTATGCATTGGAATATAGTCATTTAATATATATATATATATATATATATATATATATATATATATAATTTAATAGGCATAGAAGTATATATGCATAGATATAGATAAATTTTCTAATGAATAATATTCAATAAATAAAGAATATATATGAATAAGGAAGGAATAATTATATAAACATATATATATATATATATATATGAATACGAATGGATATAAGTAAAAGAATAATATATATATGTATATAAAGTATATATATATATATATACATATACATGATTATGCAATAATGATACTTATAAGTAATGATGACTCTTTAATATAAACATGAGTAGATTATGTATATTTATGAATTGTCCTCATCCTATGATCAATTTAGTATAAGGTTGAAGGAGGCGAGTAAGGAAACATGGAGAGATATAGCAACTCAGGTGATGTACTCACTTAGCAATAATATTTAGCATATTTTGAATATAATAAATAAATATAGCTAGTCTGATTATTGGCGTAATGCTTTCTTTAATATTATCATGATGATAATGATGTTGATATTGACTTCAAGAATCAGTAATAAAAAAAATGTATTTGATTGCTAAAAGATTGTCTTCCTTGTGTTTGCAAGCTTATTGGGAGGAAGGGTGTGAGGGAAGTGGTGTCTAAAAACCCCACTTAAGTCCGCCCCTGGAACCCAAGGCAGGGATGGGCCCTGGAGGGGTGGAAATTCTACTCATAGTCCGCCCAATCTCAAGGCCTGGGTGGGCCATGGAGGGGTGGGGGTTCCACTCATAGTCCGTTGCGGCCCTGGAGGGGTGGTAGGCCCGGGCCACTTATCAATTCCCCCGACTATCCCCAATAAGTCAAGTGTCTTCTGAGGTGTTGACATGGGTAGAGAAAGCAGGTACCAGTGTTTCCACTAAGCACGCCACTCCGAGTATGGAATGGTCTTGATTTGGATGTTCAACTCGAAGCCAAGGGGTGGGTTGTCCTGAGGGGATGCTTGTGCCCTTGGGCTTAGATGGATAGCTTCGGGAGGATCTACCCACCACTCCTCTTTTGTCTTCATTATTACTTTTTAATTATGCTTATATTTTGATATCTAAATATTAATGCTAACAAATATGTTGTTAATATGGTGAATACCGGATTCTTATCTAGGATTATTGCACTAAGAGAACATTCATTTTGAAAAGAAGAATTTTTAAACCTAATCAACAGATGAACTCTAGGTCAAATCGGGTAAGGGACATTACATTTAGGGCAATAAAAATTGAAATATTAGTTCTAATTATATGTACTTGAGTTACTTTGTAGTTTTGGTTGATTTGCAGAGATAATTGTTGCATTTTCATGTGTTAATATTAAGCATATACCAAATATAAGTGACATTATTAATATTTAGCATATACCTTGATAGAAAAGTTGAAAAATACACCTAAGTGTATAGTCTTTGCTTGATTGCTGACGGTATAGTTCTTAGTTAAGGATGTTGGAAAAGTGTAGTACCCAGAATAAATTTTTGGCATTCTGCTTAAATTGAGCTAAATCATGTAAAAATGTCGTCAAAAGTTTGTTTTAGGTCAAAACAAACATAAGATTTTTGTAGGTTTCTGTCAAGGAACGTATGTGTAAAATTTTGAAAAATTAAAAAGTAGGGTTTCGTGTCCCTATTTTTAGGGAAACCTCTGAAAATAGGACCTTCTCAGAAATGATTGAAAATGATTTTGATAGGATTAATCGACTTCATAATCACACTGGTCAAGTCAAAATCATCAAAAAACATGTTTTACTTTGGTGGGTCTATTTCTATTTTTCAGGAACAAAGTTAGGAGCTATGCAGCCATTAATGGTAGATTGGCCAGTACCAGGTGCTGAAAGCTAAGCTTCAAAAGCTTCAACAAATAAGCCATGGCAGAAAAGGATAAAAAAGATGTTGTTTGATGAAGGAGATTCTCAAAATAGAAAAGGCCAAAATTTGGCTCTCTGAAAAGAAGACGCCTTGCTACCAAGGAAGAAATGCAGTCAACAAGTCGAAAGGTGCCCCTCTTGAAGAAAGGCACCCTTTTGCTTCAAGGGCCAAATGAAGTTGTCCAGTTCATCTGAAGCAGTCACCCTCTTCATGTTCACACTGGCTATTCAACGCATTGTCAAGCAAGATCATCTAATTCAGGAATCGCTAACAAACATCAACAAAGTAAGGAGATCTTGAATGAAGAACATCCAAAATGCAAGAAAAGTTGCTAAGTACCAAGGGAAAAGTGCCCCTGCTAAAGAAAGGCACCCAGTCTTTGAGGCATGCAGATGCAGTCTATTTTCTTAGTGACCTCTAGGATGATCTTCTTCACTTTGATCGTTCTTGACAACGGAATTGTCAACGACATTTGACAACTAAGTCATCTAATGATGGAAATCAAACTAAGGTAGTTTACAACATGAATATGATCAATCAAAAAGTCAAAAGCACCCCTGTTGGCCAGGGGCACCCTCAAATTTAAAGGACTTAAATAGACCTTCAAGAATCGACAAACTAGTCATCATTTCTAGGACTGAGTTGGTTACTCAATGCACCATCAAGCAAAGTTATCTGACTCATCAGTCAACGGTAACGTCAGATCAAAGCACGAAGGATCTAAATGGTGAAGATGAAGAACAGTCATGAAAATTGACTAAGGCAAAGTTAAAAGCGCCTCTCTTGGAGAAAGGCGCCCTTTAATCTGGAGCCTCAAACTCAATTTTCTGAGTTGATGACTCTCAGGCATACTTCTTCAGGATGGTTCCATCTCGACAACAGATCTGTCAACAATTGCCCAAGATCAACTGAATGATCGAGAGCAAGAATCAAACAGAGGCACTTCACCTTGGAAAAATGATAAAAAAATGTTTAACACTCAAGGAGGACGCCTAAAAGGTCAAAGGTGAATTTGTTGACTTGAATTAAGGGATTTTGGAGGCAAAAGAGGCCAAACGTCCCACCATTAGTGGAAATCAACTTTTAGAACTCCAAATCAGGCCCAATCATGAGTTGGATGCCCAATTGATGCTTGCAATTCCAAATTGACATATCAAAGCATCTAGGCATCCATTCTTCATTATTTCTTTTGCAAGTTGAAGATCAAAACAACAATTTTCTCTCAAGGATGTCTTTTCAAGATCTGACAAGGGTTTTGGACAGTTCTTCAATATTTTTTGAAGATCGGTGGCATAAAGAGATTTCTTCTTAGAGGTTGAATCCAAAGATATATTTTTACAAGGAGGTGGCTAATAACTTCCAATCTACCTCTTGTCTACTTCTTCTTTTTTGTCTCGAATTTCTTGCATGTCATAGAAAACAACAGGCTACCTCAGATCTGGCCAACTGGGTATGATCAACATAATTTTCCAGTAAAACCCATCTTTTCAAATTTTTCAGAAACAAAAAACTTGTTGCCCCTATTTTTAGGGATTTTTTCGGAAAAGTCTCGGAATCACAAATCTAAGGAACTGGGTTTGTTCAACATTGAAGCACGAACAATACCCATGTGTCAGATTTTTTTCGAAAAAAATACTTCTTGACAGGTGGCTATTTTTAAGGGTTTTCATAAATTGTCTGAACATATCCGTGTTTATAGGCAACAATCAAGTTTTTCATAACTTAGTACTCTCAAGTTGAAATCCAGACCAAAATGGTCCTACTTCACGATTTTCTGAAAACACTTGACACAAACATGCATCAAGTAAAACATGTAGTCAAGTTGGATGCCTTGGAAAGGCATGAATGATATCACCGTTCAATGGATAGTCAAATGAGGAAGGTAGTCATTCCAAATACAGAGCCGCCATCAGGTTACTATCACACTAGTACCTTTCACATTTCATGTCGGCAAGTCCAGATGACACAACTACAAAGATGATTGAATATCAAAACTAGATTGTATGAGGCAAAAGAAGTCAACGACTGGATATAGGCACTGTTCACTAGTGGTGATGAGGTGTAAAGCACCCCAAGAAGGACGTCCTACCCTCCAGAAAGACATTAATTATGACTGGAGTTAACTTGATGCCCCTTTCCAAGTTAACTCCAGATCCCACAGATCTTGCATGTCAGATCCCACTGATCAAGGATGTCTAGTTTGACTCCCACGATTTGTGGATCTCAAATCTCCATTAAAAGTGGATGACTATTTTGGAGGCACATTTGTAATTTAAGTTCACCTTTAGTTAGGTTTCAATCAACTAAGGTAGTCTTCTAGTTTGACTTTTGTTTAGTTTCAGTTAACTAAAGTAGATTTCCAGTTAACTGTTTGCTCACCTACTTTTAGACTTAGGAATAAATCTTGTTGATTGGAAAGAACTGATTGTTAACTCAAGGAGACTTTAGGGTTGCCTACTCCTTTGAGTTTCTATAAATAAGAGCCTTTGGCTCATTATTTGTTAACTTTTATTTACTATGCAAAGTTGTTGCGCCATTGTTGCCAGAGTTTGCATGTTTGTATTTGTTCACTCTTGGATGAGAGTTTATTGGTTGATCGTAATTGTGCATGATTTCATGCCTTTGTTGTCCCAATCTTTGTAATTCGTTGGAGAAGCTTAAAAGAAGAAAATTAGATGGTGCATACATATTTGATCTAAGATTTGAGTTGATTCAACATCTTGTTCTAAATAGTTTATTGTTTCAATCTCCTCCTTGGATAGGGGTTCCTCCTCCTTGGATATTTTGTTATCAATTGCTATCGTTTGATGTTGTTTAAAGATTCAGATTTCAGCCTATACTTCGGACAGGGGTTCCTCCTCCTTAGCAATCCTGATATCCATATCTTCATACTTTTTTGTTTCCAATAAGTTGTTTCCCAGCCTATACCTCGGATAGGGGTTCCTCCTTGGAAAGTCTTAGATCCAGCTTACTGTAAAGAGTATTTACGTGTATAAAACCTTATCCCAACATATAGCAATCAAAGGGTTTTTGAAGCCGAGTTTTGAAGGGTTTGTTGCAGAATATTTTGTGAAGGTTTTCAAGTAGATTTGAGGGTTTCTTTTGCAAGAGATCATTGATTTTTGAAGTGATTTTCTGTGATTTTTTTTTGGGTTGAGTTCGTGATCTGATTTGGGTGATCTTGAAGAGTTTTTTGAAGATTTTTTCTGAAAAAAATCTTGCTTTTTAGAGATTTTTTCTAAAAAAATTCTTGCTTTTTTAGAAACTTTTTTGAAGATTTTTTCTTGCTTTCTTAGAAACTTTTTTGAAGATTTTTTCTGAAGATTTTTTCTGAAAAAAATCTTGCTTTTTTAGAGTTTTTTGAAGATTTTTTCTGAAAAGTCTTGCTTTTTCAGACTTTTTTGGAGGTTTTTTTTTTTTTAAAAATCTTGCATTTTCGAGCCTCATTTTAGACGATTTTTTAAAATCGTGGGAGTTGTGCTAGCTGATTGTCTAGGGTTTAGTACCAGCTGATCACAAGAGTCCTGACAATCAGCCTCTGAAGACCAAGGATTTGGGAGCTAAGCTTTCAATAGCTCCACTTGTAGGGAGGGGTTCTGGTGATTCTGACATTGTGGAATCTCCTAGGCAAGATCCTCTACCAACAGGGAGGGACTTTAATGATTTTGACATTGTGGAATCTCCTAGGCAAGATTTTGTACCAACAGATTTTCCTTAGGATACCCTGGATCAACATCCAGATGGTATTATTCTAGGAAGCCCAAGTCATGATGATGCTCATCCTAATTTGGAAGAAGATGTATCTCCTCCTTGCCCTAAGTGGTGAGTGAAGCTCATTGGTGATGTTCATGATGATGAGCTTGTTGAGGGAAGATCGTCTAAAGGCAAGAGCAAAAAGAACACAGTAAACTTTGCTCTTATGGCCAACATTCAAAGTGTTTATGAGCCCCAACAGTATTCAGAGGCCAAGGGTAAACCTGAATGGGAAAAGGCTATGGATTCTGAGCATCATAGTCTTTTGAAGAACAACACGTGGGTTCTATCAAATCTTCCACTAAGAAAGAAACCCTTTGGCTGCAAATGGATATACAAGGTAAAATACAACGCTGAAGTCAAAATCCAATAGTTCTACTAATGAATTCTTGTAGATTGCTAGGGGTTGCATTTATTCTAAAACTAGCAGTTGCACCAAAGGAGGTGCAATGGTTACACCGATTATATTTTGTATAGTTTATGTTTGAGACCAAGCATAGTTGGTGGAATAATTCAAGACCCAACCACATGTAAGCTACTAAAAATAAAATACCACTATACAAGCATTCAACATATCTCATTCTCAAGGTCAAACAAACAAAGAACAACATTTCAGCTCATACATGAATTCAAAAACACATCAATCACTACCTTTCATGCATGTCATACTCACCAACTGATAATATTACACATAATAAGTGGTGCATACAATGAAAACAACATTTTGTAGCTTTCTCAAACATTTCCCACAATAATTCACTTGTATTTTTGAAGAGACTGAGTAACTCAAACTACCATAGTTATAACTTATAACAACCCATACATTAATAACTAGCACATTATCCATAATCTATTTTCTTATACAATATTTGAGAGGCCCAACGTGGACATGATAGAGAAGAACATTACATGAAACAAGAATAGAAATTAAAAAATTCAAATAATAAGGCATAAAATGAGCTCAATTTCAACAATAAATCAAGCATTGATTGAAATGGTCACTAAATAAATAAACAGTCTGGACCAAAGAACAAAGTTTGGCCTATGGTCTAAGTAACAGTAGCTGGGTTTGACAACAAATGTGAAACTGATGTAATCTCAAGCATAATGTAACTTGTAGCTCTTAACTTAGATACTATTTCCTTAAATCTGTATTAAATTCTACTTCAAACATAAGGGAAATCTCAGAAGATAATTGAACTCATTACTTCTGAGTTGAAACGGTTTTAATGTAACCTACAGAGATCTTTAATGAAATATTTCATGGAAAGGGGCAAAAGTCCTCTGTAATACAGTTCCCGTGCATTTCCTTGTCAAAATTGTACATGACGAGTCTATTTTGTGTATGACAGTGGATGAGCAGAGGAAGTTCAACTATGGTCACTCATTGCAATCTACAAATAATAATTAATAGAGATGTTTGTATTGCAGTGAATATGTTTAGAAGCAGTTGTGGGTTGTAATTTTCTTATCCTACTTAATTTCAATGCATGTGTTTTTGTTTGGAAACTCAGAACATGTTCTGTTTGGAAAGGCATCCACATTGAGGACTCTGGATTCTAATTTCCTTAGATAAAACGGGATTGCATTTTGTGTAACAGGCATTGAATTACTGAACTGTATCCACCATCAACTTCTGTAGAGATGAGGACTACATTGTTGAATCTCAGTATGCCTGAGATGCTTGTGTTCCCTTCCAATCATCTCAAACCTATGTCCACAGGCAGCAGCTACAGAAGTCCTATAGCAAATATCAGCAATGCAAACAAGAGAAACAGAGGTTTTCTCTGTAATTCGGTATCTCTGACTGCATCTGGTTTGGTTAAGAAAGAACCCAATTGCAGACTAATAGCAAAGTCACAACTTGTAAATGAAGTTGAGAAAAGAGACGAAAAGAAGGTGGTTGCATTTGACTTCGAAAAATACATGGATACCAAGGCCAGTGCCATCAATGAGGCCCTAGAAAAGTGTGTAAGTCTCAGTTACCCTGAGCATTTACATGAAGTAATGAGATACTCTCTTCTAGCTGGGGGGAAACGGGTTAGACCCATTTTATGCCTTGCTGGTTTTGAGCTTGTTGGTGGGTCTGGGGACTCAGCCATGCCATCTGCTTGTGCAGTGGAGATTATTCATACCATGTCCCTCATTCATGATGATCTGCCCTGCCTGGACAATGATGATATGAGAAGAGGGAAACCCACAAACCATAAAGTGTTTGGTGAGGATATTGTTGTGTTGGCAGGGGATGCACTGCTGTCATTTGCATTTGAGCATGTTGCCTGTGCTACCAAAGGGGTTGAGGCAGAAAGGATCTTGAGGGTCATTGCTGAGATGGGCAAGGCAAATGGTACAGATGGGCTAGTTGCAGGGCAGATTGTGGATATTATCAGTGCAGGTGTTCCTGATGTGGGTCTGGATCTCCTTGAGTATATTCATTTACATAAAACAGTTGCACTATTGGAGGGATCTGTAGTGATCGGTGCCATTCTAGGGGGTGGCTCTGATGAAGAGATTGAGAAACTGAGGACTTTTACAAAGTGTATAGGTCTGCTTTTTCAGGTGGTTGATGACATTCTTGATATTACTCAATCATCTCAAGATCTTGGGAAGACTGCTGGCAAGGACCTTCTGGCTGATAACGTTACTTATCCCAAACTAATAGGGCTAGAAAAGTCCAGGGAATTGGTTGAGGATCTGGTCAGGCAAGCCAAGGAACAGCTTTCTGTTTTTGATGTGAACAAAGCAGCACCTTTGATTTGTTTAGTTGATTACATTGCCCACAGGCATAATTAGGCTATGCTACGGAGGGGGCTGATTACAATTTGTGAGTGGCTGCTGCTACGAAAAATTGGGAGGTTGATAAAAAAAAATGGTGTTTTGTATTTTAATTTGAAAATAAAGTTTTGGGAAAAAGTGAGGAATTTTTAATAGAAAAGTGTAGAAACTACAAGCAAATAGATAGTAGTGGATTGGTTATTCAATATCATGGTTATTAGTGTATCTTGAATCTAGTTGGTTTTATTGCAGCTATACATAAATCAACAAATAAAAATGACATATGTTAGTCTCAATTAGGCTATGCTACGGAGGGGGCTGATTACAATTTCTGAGTGGCTGCTGATACGAAAAATTGGGAGGTTGATTAAAAAAAATGGTGTTTTATATTTTTATTTGAAAATAAAGTTTTGGGAAAAAGTGAGGAATTTTAAATAGAAAAGTGTAGAAACTATAAGCAAATAGATAGTAGTGGATTGGTTATTCAATATCAGGGTTATTAGTGTATCTTGAATCTAGTTGGTTTTATTGCAGCTGCTGTACATAAATCAACAAATAAAAATGGCATATGTTAGTTTCATAAATTTCATAACCAATGTGATATAAGGGAAAATGCTCTCCCAACTACCAATCTTTAATCCTTTAAAACTTTTCGTGAAACCTTGGTAGAAGGCAATTTGATTTACATAATTGATGACAAAACAAATCAGAGTGTATCACAATTTTCATCTTTTTGAAAAAAATATTATCTATCAAACATATCAATAGTGATTTTCAATTCTCAAGCCAAATTATTTCATTCATATATTAACTTCTGAACATTTTAAAAAGATCAAACATCATCAACATATCTTTCATAAAATTGAAAGATAAATATTTTCATAAACTAATATTTTTCTAATTCTTCATTCAACCTAAAGATATTTCAAATTATACATGCATGTGCGAATTAGAAATAAAAATAATACTTCTTTTCAAAATGTCTTTCCAGTACAAGATATAACCATTGTACTTGGTCAACAGTTGCATTCAATTGAAATATTAGTTATGGAGTTTCTATACTAGTGTTTTCATGTTTTGTCATGTTGTTGACATCCATGTATTATTCAGTTCCAGTCTCAGTTGGACTCAAACTAAAAATTTAAAAATTGAAGTTTTTTAAAACAATTTTATTTTGGTCCCAAAAATTAGAAAAATGTAAAGAAATCAGAAAACTAAAAAATACAGATTTAAGGCATTACAATAACATCTAGCTTTTCACTAACTGGTGATAGACAAGAGTAAAATAAAATAATAGTTGGCTTTTAAAAGTTAAAGCTTAAATTCATCTGTAATCATCTCTTTTGATTACATTTGATTGTGGCAGGAAAAATCAAATATAATAATACAGAAAGTTAAGTTGTTTTCTTTGGAAAGATTGGCCCATCCAAGAGTAATCACTTAGCACAACTGGAAATTAAAAGCTCAAACATGTGACCCAGTGCTAAAATTTACTGCAGTGAACAAGAGATCACAAGACTACGAATAGTAGTTACAAAAGTTATCAGAATAGTCTTTGATGAATTTATAATCCTTGACGTTGAGAGTTCGGAAATAACATCCATCTCTTCCCCTGTATTTATATATCTGTTGGGTGCTTGCTGTCCCACTAAGTACAGAATGATCCTTCACAAGCATACAGCCCTGTGCATGTTGAGAATTGTTTAGAGAGGTGAATGAGGTACCGCTGGGTAAAGTACTGGAAGTCTCCTCATTGAATGCATGAGAAATGTTTGTTGTTGCAAGATAGGTACCATTCTCTTTGTCTAAAGAAACACAATTCATAAAGAAAGGATATAATCTTGACATCATATGAGACAATACTAATTCTGAAGGGGTCTCAATTGTTAGCTTCTTGTTTGTCTGTATTTTCAATCTCACCTTTTTATCTTCCCCCTTGTTTTCTTAAGTAGTCACATTAGAATATTTGAAGGTTTGAAAGACGTGGGTTGTCAAGGTCCCCTGTGTGGATTCCACACATCTAGAGAAAGCAATCTTTCTCTCACTGTATGTCTGAAACGACCCATCCAAACCTTCAAAATTTGATACTAAAATAGGTTGGAAAGAAGGTGCTTCATAATCCATCAACATCCCCTTAGTCTTTGTACTCCTCTCATCCAACCACAGGTGCAAATTTGCATCCACAAACCAAGCAGTAATAACATCTTGCCATATGGATTTGAGATGGGTACCACCAGATCCGCTGGCTCAGGGGATGGTACTATTTGGGCATCGTGAATTTGATAATAATGGAAACTAATAGTGACGTGATAAATACCAGTATAGGTGCTATCAACCAAATTTTCTAACATGACTGCAAGAGAAGGTTTTTTAAGAAATGAAGTGTACTTGGTTATATCTTTGTTGACCTCCCAAACAATCCCCGCTTCACCATTGAATTTGTGTGCCAGCAGATGCTATATGTAAACACTATACTTATTTGTGGACATCTGATTATATTCAAGGACAATACTGCAAACTGTTCTCTAGAAATTATTCTTGTATCACTTCTGCACCCTAACACTTGGATATTATTGGTGAAACACCTCAAAATGCTCAGTAGTGTGCAGTTTTGTTGGGTTCTAACAGGATACTTATTTGTGGACATCTGATTATATTCAACGACAATACTGCAGACTGTTCTCTAGAAATTATTCTTGTATGACTTCTGCACCCTAACACTTGGATATTATTTCATTTGTATCATTTTCAGCATGAAAATCTATTAACAAAAGTTCCATTATAGTTTTTTGTTTTTTGTAGCAACAGATATTTGTTGGAGCTGAAAACAAATTTTGTTGGACTACGTCAAAGGAGGTAAACAAAAGTTGCCAATTTAGGAGTGCATTTTCAATGTTTGATAACAGAATCAGGTCTCTTTTTCAGACCTTTGCTTAATAAGAGCTAGTTAGAACATGACAGATACAAAACAAGCTTCAGGATAATAGAATATAATGTATGTGCAAGATAGTGCTGCCACCTACATAGACAACTAAATTTTACGTTGTGAAGATCCTAATATTGGAGGGTACATCAAGACAGTAATGCATTTCAATTAAGTATTTAAACAGGAAAAATGTAAAGCATCCACCCAAGATCTTCAATTGAGTGAATAATATCCATTAGAGGTAAGAGGGCCTTCAATGAAGCATTAATCTGGTATAGGGTGCGCAGAGATTAAAATTCTCTCATATTACTCCTGTTTACTGAGACCCGATGACTAAACATTCATTCCATTTTACTTGATGACCTCTAGGTAGGAAATACAACCATTTTATTGGCAAGTAAGAGTATTATTCAATGAAGTTTCAGCCAATCACTATATTCACTATTGTATGAGTGAAGAACAAAGGAAAAATATCACAGATAGCTCTGAGTTTAAGTAAGCAAAACCAAGAATCACCCACTTGATATCTCAATCTAGGGTTCTCAAATCTGGAAAATATAATAAATGTAAGGAACAACATCCTCTCATAAATATCCAGGCCAAGATCATACTGCATTCCAAGAACAGATTCAAGAAGATTATGAAGAAGAAATTGACATTGAGATTCCCCAAATGATTAAAGACCCTAGCAATATCTGTTAGTTTTATATGATCAGATAATACAAACTAAAAGCACTCATAAAATGCAACACACAAGACAATGAACACCACAGATACCCTGGGAAAACCCTCCAACCTGAGGGAGAAAAACCCAACAATTATATCTCTTATATATAGCAGCAATAAGAACAGAAATCTGCTTACAACTCAGGCCCAGTACATGGCCGAATTGAATACAAGGAATAATAGCACCTCTCCTAGATGCAAAGATACAATGAATATGCTTCTCCTTGAAGTTGGTCCGCTGCAGCAGAATGACGACCTGCTGCTGCAAGATAATGATTCGCAGCCACAAGATGATGTACTGCTGCTCCTTCTAGGAATGCGAGTTATGACTTGTGAACTTGATTGTCAAATGAATCGAAGTCACTTTGTATTTATGCAAAACGATGAGGCTCTTCATGAGGTCGGCCTTAGTAATTACAATAATTTACCAAGTCGGCCAAGAATATATTAAATGTTATTTTCTTAATTCGATCTCCAATATGTACAAGGTCGGCCCTTCATTTAAATATTATTTATTTTATTCGATTCTCTTGAATAGGTCAGCTTCAATAATTAAGTATTTAATTATTAATTGGTAATCATATAAATGAAGATTGATGAGGTGCCTCCTCATAATAATCGCACTTGAATAAATTAAATAGCTAGTAGGCTATAATTTAATTTATTCCTTCTTCTAGGAAGTGATTTGAAATAGCTGTAAACATCAACAATATCAAGCAAGTCATGTATGTTCTTCTTGAACCTACGCCACAGTTAGAACCACATTATCTAGTCCATAATGAAGAAAAGAGCATTGTAGAACAAGCTATATCTGTCAAAACTGAAGATTATATTGAAGTCATGTATTGGCATATCTATGAAACCTAAAGATTATATTGAAGCCGTGTGGCATAAAGAAAATAAAAACAGATTACTACTTAAGGGTTTGGATATAAAACTTCTGCGCATTGAAAAGGGATAAACTTGCAAAATTTGTAATATCATTTTGCAAAGCCAGCGCTAAGGAGAAAACAGTCAGGTGAAGAAGATAAAACAACTGAAGGTAGCAATAGAGGCAGTGAATGGAGCCCGTGCAAGAATGACCCAAAAAAACTAATAAAAAGGCATATACTGTCAATCACAAATTAAGGAAAGAGCTTCACTAACCTCTCTCAAACAGACAACCCTAATGTGGTCTCTTTCTCTGTTAATGCCTACAACTGTCTTCCAATCGTCCCTGATTTGCTTGCAGGGTAATCAAGAATAATGCTTATTCAAAAAACTGTCCAAAACACAATGAACAAAAGCTTTTAAAGAGCACAATGGCAGTGAGGTTACCAAACTGATTCGTTAACTATAGTTTTCTTTGCATGGATATCCATTGGCGGTGTTATTAACAAGGCCTGTGAACTAGAGTTGTGAAGTGCAGTCTTGAAGTGTAGTTCTAAAGTGAAAAATTCCACGGGAATTCTCCAACAAAATTTCGGTGCCTTGAGACAGTTTCTCTCAAGCGTGAGACTTTTTCGTGGACAAAGCCCACAATAAAGAGCCTATCGGCTAATAAAAAATGAGTAAGCCCCTGATCAATGGTGAAGATGATTTGGAAATTGAAAAGGATGGATTGACAAATAAAGGGACAAAAATGAAGTGATGTTCTATCAAATCAAAGTACACCTTATTCTTGATGAATTTTTGAATGGTCAAAACCCAATCAAAAGTATTCAAAATCATCAAAGATATATGCATACTTGAGGTAACATTGCAAGCATGAAATTTTACTTGAATATACAAGGAAATTTTAAGAGTTTTGAAGTGATCAATGAGGCGCATATTCTTCATAATCTAGTCCATAGAAGTAAGTGCATAAGCCAAATTATTATAATAGGAGATGGCACCCTATTAGCAAAGGGAAGTGTCGATTTGATTAATGAATTATGCCAAAGGAATGAGATAAAGTGGGCACGTATCTTTGGTAATACGAGCAGCAAGAAGTCAAGTCAATTTATCATGACGTTGTAAATCAAGGAACCATACCCAAAGGAAGCATTGCCCAGCCAATAGAGGGGTCCATGTCAAAGGAAAGGCCAAACAATTTGTTCAAGTAAATTGCTCTACAAAGAGTCTATTCAAATAAGAATCGAAGTCGAGGAAAAAGACAAAGAGATGTTTTAATAGTAAGTTGAACCATAGAACAAGACAAAAATATTGCCAAGTAGAATCATAAAGTGACAATTTTCTTAAGTGATTCATGCCTAAGGAGAACAGAAGAGTGGGTGCAATTTATAGAAAGCCTTGTCAATATATGAAGTTTGGCAATGATGAAGGGAAATCACACCTAAATTTAGCAATCACACAAGTCAATCTGATTTGATGAGAGGTGGTAGCTTGGTTAGCAAAACAGAATTGCATGCCAAAGGAAAAGACAAATGATTTTGGTGCACTTCCTATGAGACATTACAAGTCTAAAACTGCACCTCACAAAAGTGCACTTCCTATGATTTTGATGCCACAGGAAAAGACTAATGATTTTTCCTTTCTACTGCCAAAAACAAAATGAAGACTTGTTAATGTAAATCGAACCATGGAAAAGTGCACTTTTTAGATTTTTTTGTCATTTTTTGAAGATGGTGGTCAATGTTATATAGTCACATCTATGAAAAAACAGATATAGAAGAGCAGTTTTCTTTTGTTTTTACAAATCAATGAGAGTCTAAAAATCACACCATAGAATAGACACCCAATAAAAGACAACTCAAAAGAAAGATAAAGGAGTGACTGATTTATGTCAAATGCCTAGTCAACATACAAAGTCCATCATCATCAAAAGGAAATTGCCCCATAGACAAAAGAAGTGGTTTTGCAAAAGTGATGTGATGATTGACCAAAGTGAATCACACCTCCTTTTTAAATTTCATAGCCATTGTAATGTGCAAGTCAACGCCACCACCTTCTAAAGACTACATTGACCATTCTAGTTTCTACCTTTCTGAAGATATGTCAACCATGCCAAGTAGTATGCTTATTTTTAATGTTTGAAAATATTAAAATAATATGGAGGTGTTGCTATTTCAAGTTGAGTCAACTAATTTATAAGTAAAAAATAAGAGTTTGAGATCTGCATATATATTAATGGAAGCCATCAATCTAATTGGAGATCGCATGGATTAGATTTTAGTTTATTGATGGGATAATTTGTAATAAAGTTTGCATTCATGCAATCAAACTATTCCTAGGGTAGAAGTTCAGTTAATTTCCTTAATTTATTTTCATGCAATTGCTCTATAAATAGTGTAAATGTCATTTGGATTAGATTTGGGGGGTGGTAAGTCTCACACCTTCATATTGTAGAAATTGCTATTTAGTGTTATTGTTAATCTAGAACTCCATATCCATTCAATAGAATTTATTCTACATATCTTTCTTTTAAGTTACTATTGAATTGTTATGTTATGTGTGTTGAGGTAAATTATATTGTTTCTACCAAATATGCAAACTTTGTATTGCAGGTCTATTCAAAGTAATATGCCTATGTACCAAATCTTTCAATTAATTTACCAAAGCATTTGTTTATTTATTTTTGATAAGATTCACACATATAATAATGGAAATAATATAATGAAGAAGATAGATCTCACACAACACAAGAGATGTTCATGGGCCAAGATGCCCTAATATCCAATATATGCAAAAATATAGTAAACCCTTGAGATAGGGTAACATTGTACAATCCTCCTTATGGAAGAAGTCACTCCATGTTGTATCTCCAAGAGATCCCAAATATATAATACAATACTCCACACACCTATTCTTATAATGATAATCACCTCCTTTATATAGACCTCCTAATAATACAATGGAGGGGTAATTCTAATGAAGTCCTACTCATCACCTAATATAATTAATTACACAAGTTATCCACATGACCCAATATAACTAATTTAAGGGATGTGTGCCACATGTCAACATCATCCATCTAAATGCATTATAATATCATATCCCTAGGTACAAAACAATTTTTAACCTATTCAATTATTATGTACTTGTATTATCCAATCTTTGATTTTAGCTAAACAATGCAAGCATCTAGTCTAGGATTAATTTTTAGTTGAAAATATAAAACTCATTTGCCTTAAGTTGAAGAGCATCCTAGCCTTTTGCATTAGGCGAATCCAAAAAGACATGCTTTGATTTTATTCAGTATGAACAGGAATCGCCATAGAAAACCACTGTAAAGATCGTGAATAGCAAGTATATATTGTGTTAGAAATTACGTTAGTGTTCACATGGGTTAGAATAATAATTTGTGTTATGCTAAAACAAAAGTGAGTTATCGTAACAACTAACGTAACTATTCTAAGTGTGAAAAGAATTGGTTGGGATTGTATTTACAACAAATTGATATTATTATTATAGTGTGCGAGCATAAAAATGTGAGTGAGTTGTTAACACCACTCACGTAGAGATTGAGGTGTGAAAATAGGAGGGAAAGAATAAAGGTGGTTGAACAACCCACCTAGATTTAGTGTGAGTTATAGAAGTTAGACAACTTTTCGTATATCTACGTAATTTGTATTATTGAATATATAAGTGTGATAAAAGAATAGTATTGTATGTGTATAAATTTATTTATTTAGCTTCTATAATTTA
Organism: Sequoiadendron giganteum; assembly: GCA_007115665.2. Classification (NCBI taxonomy): domain Eukaryota; kingdom Viridiplantae; phylum Streptophyta; class Pinopsida; order Cupressales; family Cupressaceae; genus Sequoiadendron; species Sequoiadendron giganteum. The sequence goes on from CM021106.1 coordinate 502,292,125, forward strand.
TGCCCAAATTTTTTTATATGGTATCAGAGCTAGGTGTCCAAAAATCTCTTTCACTGTCAATTCAATAAAATCATAATTTCTCTCTCAATTCTTAATGAGAAAGAAAAATTCAAAAAGTTTTGGAAAGCTTAGATAGAGGAGAACGAAACTCAAAAACATTTTGATTATATATTTCATAATGAAAGAGCAGTGTTGCGTGGAAAATGAGGGACGTGAATGTGATTTCAATATGCAAACATAGACAAAAATAAAGGAAGAGAAGCCATGGGAAATATTTTCTTTGCTATGCACAATTGATTTTGAGCCAGTGTATCAGTTAATAGCTAGCCATAAGGGAGGCAACACCATATAAAAGTTGCTACCAAAATTCTTCAGGCACCATTGAGAGATCATGGTAAATTGTCTTTCTTAAATTCATCAAAAGTTAAATTCAATAGAGTGAAAAATATTTTTGTTGAATTAGAATTGTTTTAATATTTATATGTAGTTGAAATATTTATTAAAAAGTGGAAGGGAGGTTAATATTATTTGTAAAAGTGTCAATCATTTCAAGGTGCATTATTGGTGGAGCCTGACACCTTTGATTTTATTTCGATTAAGGGGGTAGTCATGGATAAACTAAATTTTATTGAGAAATTTGTAGATATTTAAATACAAATGCAGTTACAACTAATAGAAAAAGATCTTTGGGATGTTGTCAAACCAAACTTAGTCTCACCAACTACTGCAACTCAACTTGCTAAGTGAAATATCAAAAATCAAAAAGCATTGGGGACTATTGGTCTCGGCTTGTCAAAAGCATACCTACACCATGTAGATTTCATGAAATCTGCAAAAGAGATTTGGGAGTCACTAAACAAGATTTTTGGATCTGAAGTAGAAAATGCTAAGATGACATTGAAATAAAGATTGTATGAATTGAAGATGGATAAAGGTACAAAAATGGCAGATCACATAAGTAAATTTCACACCCTACTAAATCAAATAGTTGACATTAATGAAAAAGTACAAGATGATGATGCAAAAAGCAATACTTTTGAATAGTATGCATAAGAGTATGTCCAATATGGGCAAGGTTAAAATTAATCTTGAAGGAGTAATCTCTAGTCTACTTGATCAAGATGAATGCTTAGAACCAGAAGAAGTATTATATGTACAAAAAAAGAGCAAGTACAAACCAAATCATGTTCCTCCAAAAGGAAAAATCAAATGTTAATATTGTAAAGAAGTAGGACATGTAATTTTGAATTGGAAGAAGAGGGCACAAGATCTATTAGAAGATAAACTAAATAAAAATGCTTATTTGGCTAAGAAAACAAATTGGAAAGAATATGCAAAAGATGAAGAACTATCTGACCCTAGAGATGAAGAGTATCTATTTTAGATAAATTCAAAATGGAGATTGGACGCCCTGGAGGAAGGAGGCTAAATAGCACCTCTTGTTAGCCACTAACAATGAGGTTGCCTTTTGTATTAGTGGTATTCCATTTCATTTTATTTCATTGTTGTGTGCAAAATTAAATATTGTAAACATTCCTCTATTAAGTTTGAAAAGAGGAGAATGTAGATATCATTGATATTGTAAACAATTTTATAGGAGAGTAGCTAGCTATAGAGATCCTCTGACCGCTAGACTTCTTGGAAGCGTGATCGGTCGGTGATAAGTTCACTAGAAGTGAAAGCAATCTAAGTTCTCATATGTAGATGATCATGTGCACAAGATCTAGATAGCAGTATGCAAACCTAAAAGGATGCATAGGCATGTGATTATGTTTGCAGTTCATGTGATGTACTTTCTCCTCATGTTCACACTAAGGGGAGGTGTTAAGAAATTATGTTAGCGTTCACATGGGTTAGAATAATAATTTGTGTTATGTTAAAACAAAAGTGAGTTATAATAACAACTCACATAATTATTCCAAGTGTGAGAAGAATTGTTTGGGATGATATTTAGAACAAATTAATATTATATTAAAGTGTGTGAGCATAAAAATGTAAGTGAATTGTTAACAACTTAACACAACTCATGTAGAGATTGAGGTGTGAAAATAGGAGGAAGAGACTAAAGATGGATGAACAACCCACCTAGATTTACTATGAGAGTTTGGGGGAATTGTTATAGGAGTTAAGACAACTTTTCATATATATATGTAATTCATATTATTGAATAAGAAGTCTGATAGAAGAATAGTATTATACATGTGTAAATTTATTTCTTTAACTTCTATAATTTATGCCCAAATTTTCTTATACATTGTTCATAGTAGGTTAATTTTTGGTTGACAAGGAACCTCCCCTTCTAATTTGAAGAGTGGTTATACTGCACATCTATCCAATTTTCTATTGCATTGAAAGGTGCAAATTAAAATGTTAACAATATTGAAGTAAAATTTTAATTTTTATTGTGGTTTTGTTTGTTGTATGCATGTTATGTGTTATTTTAACTTAATTCTTACTCTTAGATTGCAAATATGTATATATTTATAATTTTTATATTTTTTTTTATGGATTGACCCAACCCTGAATTGTTTTTTAACAAATCTGCAAACCTAACTCCCAAACCCAAAAGATAACTTAATTTGTAAACAACTGCTGGGTGTTGCTACTGCATCTCTTGGATGCTTGAAAAAATGCTGAAGGAAACCTTTCCATGGATGTTTTAGTAACAATTGAATATCATATACTCTGCTCCAACGGCATGTCCTAAAACTCAATGACACTTTCTGAAAATCAACACTTGGCTATCCTTAAACAAATAAAAGATTGACCTGCTGAATTTCTTCAGAATGGCAACCAAATGACGGTGTTTTGCTGTCAAACCTGCAACAAACAGTGAATGATGGCACTTTAATTCCTTCACAATCTGCCACAAACTTCACGCTGGCACACACTTCATACTTATGAAATTAATTTTGACCAAAGTATTAGAGTCTTTCATCATGGTACGCTTCACAGATCTGCATGACTACTCTTGGTGTTTTCGGAATTTTTTGTTAAGTCAATGCATAAACGCACGCTGTATGCCCAGGACACCATTTTTTATGATTTACAATTTTATTTTTGGTATTGCCTTCCTTTTGGTGCACACTTCTGCATTTAGTGTCCTTTTCCTGCCTTAAACATTTTTTGCATTTTGTCTCACATCCAAGCTCTGATCTTCTGGTCATCCAATTCATTGGAAAGCTCTTTTGGTCATCTATGTTAAGACACTGATTAGAGCTTACAAACATGACATTTAGGATCATGGGCAACGAGGATTCAATCAATGACTTACAAGACAAGAATGACTTTCTTTTGACTTGAAAAATGACTCATTACAAGAAAAATGTATGGGTACAACATATTTCTTGTTCAATATTTGATTTTCCAAGCAAATTTGAAGTCTTTCAATCAATAGTTAGATGAAGATCTGCCATGGAGAAGGGTCTGATTTAAAAGCTTCTCCTCTCTATTGAATGCCCTAGACTGTTCAGTTTGACAAAAGTGTCCCTATCTTCCTGCCTTAGTCCGGTGCTGCTTCACTTATGTCCTTCTTCACCTTGCCTTCTTTCTTTGATACTTTCGTTTCTTTCGTCCCTGCTTAATCTTCTTTCTTCCCTGCTGCTATTCAGGTATCCGTTACTATTCACAATTTCCCTTGCCTAATTTTTAATTTTGAGTCCTTGGGAAACGTTGGTTAAAGGTCCACTATCAAGTACAGCAAAAGGTCCACAAGAAAAATAAACAGCAATAAACCCTGCTCCTTGCATACCTGTTATTCACTAATAGGATTTCATACATATAATAAATTACACAATCTGTGCTAAATAGGATTTGGAGTATCTTCCAATTTTGTAGTATCAAAACATTTTAAATATGATGGATGCCTTCGGATAGACTGATGCTTAGAACAAAATGTTATAAGAATGAGAACCAGCATGCTGGAAGTCAAAAGTTTTACAGCTGATGCTAGTTGTCAACATTAAAATATAATCAAAAGACCTTTGGATGTGGCCAAGCTATTTGCTTATTAAGAACAGTCCTTTAGGTCAGACAGAAGGTATTCTTCCTACAACTCAGACAAGGAGGTAAGTGGTTTGTATTGGAAAGGGGTTTGGTGACCTTAATGCTCTGTTGCATCTATGTCAAGAAATATGACTGGTGTACCAAATGGATAGTCTGGGTTGCATCCAATTCAGCAGCAAGATCTGATGGTAGGCTCTAAAGGGACTATCCTGTATATTATTTCCGTGTGTACAAAATAATTTAAGGGACAACTCGGCATGACAAGCTTAGCTTCTGCCCAAGCTCTTCTGGATAAACAGCATGAAAGTTGTATTTTATCAATATTTCCGGTCAGCTGTCTCACTCACTTTCGGGGAAACAAATGTTTGTGAGGAATTTGACGTGCTTAGCTTCCTTTAACACTGGGGATTGTAAATCATCTTATCAATGCAATACTAATAAGTGCTTAGGGTTAATTATTCAGACAGGTCATTATGACACTTCTAGGACTAGAAAATTAAAACCACATATAATGCAAAAAGAATCAAACTTCTCAAAGAACTTATATACAGTAACTTTGATGGCGTAGGAACTAAAAGCATTCAAAGACATTTAAATGCATGTAAAGTATACTTATAAGTTTATAACATACCTTGATGCCAAGAAGAGTGGGAATGACCGCAATGCTAGCAGAGCTATGTAGGGCAAAGGAAGTCTTATGAATTTCAATTTTGGAAAGAGGCTGATTATTATGAGGAAATGAAGTCCCAAATGCTGAACAAGTTAACAAAAGCAACGTCACAATAACTACTCTCCAGACTTGCTCCATTGAATAGCTGTGCTGTATTACCAATACACGATTGATCCCTTGCCAAGATACACAGTACAGAAAATCAAATACCACCTTCACTCATCTTTCCAGTTAAAAAAAGCAACCGAGTAACACCTACTGAGATGCCTTTGAGTTATATTCAAATTCAAACGTTAGAACATGGAAATTTCTTTTATCAGCATAAACCAAGCTAGTGTCATAATATATTACCAGAATATTAGGTTTTTAAGTTAATGCAAAGATTAAAGCCAACAAAGAGAAGGCGCTCAGCCACAAAGCCATCCGACTACTCAGGGAGAGATAGAAGCGGCGGGAATCTGGAAGAGATTCTCAAGCACATTCTATCGCCGGTCTGTTCCCAATTGATAATAAGAATTCCGCCAACATAATAAAATATGGAATTAAACAAAAATAATCACACAAGATCTGGCATGCAGGCAAGAGATTTGATGACAACTAAGAAATTTAAGGATGGGCGAGAAATGTGCTGACAGTCAATTATATGTAAACACAAGTTTGTAAGTAATTTATTTTTGTTGCTTCTGCGGGGGGAAGACGTCGCTTCATTGGAGATCTTTTAACCATTATAACTGTTCTATAGGCTATCCGGTCTCTCTGGACGTTAACATTAAATTATTCTATTGATGTAAGTTGTGTTTTCCAAACTCGTCGAATTATGTGTCGTGATATTTTTTCAGACTCTGAACTCTTTACTTTCAAGTCAATCTTCATATTCATAAGTTTAATTGCAACTTGTAAGCGCATGTAAAATTTTAAATCTGAATTTTGGTAGAACAAATTACAATTATTATGTGGATAAATTAATTTGATTGAAAGTGAGTATGTTATATGAAAGAGTTCATTTTTATATGGAATTATGATAAAGTTTATATGGGTGTAGAAATTAAGTGGAAATTCAAATATTTTGATTGCTTATTTAAAGATTAGGGAAGATAATTTATTAGTTGAGCATGATTTAATCGTTGTGATAGTGTTTGTTGATTTAATGTTCAATATAGTACTCATAATTGAATGAAAAGTATTCCATAGATCTAAAAAACAACAAATTATGTGGTGTCATATTGGTGTACCAATAAAACATGACTTAATGCACAACTATCAACCTATCTTTTTTGGGGTGTCATTTGGACAGCCTAATAAAAAATGTTGATGTGGCATCTTATTTGATAATGTGGACCTAAAACCTTAGTTATAAGCAGGGCCTTACCAAGTAAGTCGTAAAAAAATGGAAGTGATTTGAAATTGCCCAATATGATTTTGAGAGGCACAAAGTTAGTGTGCTCAACTACTAGGTCCTCTCCCCTAACTCGCATTTTCTTAGATGTGAGGCTAGCAAGTGGACAATACCTAAAGAGGAGTGGGAGATGACAACATGCCTATTTTGCAACAAGGGGGTGGTCAACACAAAATAGCACTACAGCATGGAGTGCATAGTATATAATGACATCTATATCAAGTACAAAGTCAAAGGGAGAGTGGACAATCTAATCATCTTGTTTGACGAGATGAAGCTAGACAAAATTGTAAGTTTTTTTATTGAGATCCAACATCAAGAAGGATTTACAAACTTCTTAAGACTTTTGAGTAGTACTTGTATTTTTTGGTTGGGTTTGTTTGGTGCTCTTTTGTTACTACTCTTAATCACGAAAACTAGTTGATCTCATAGATGTTATTAAAATGTACAATTCATTTATTTATTTAAAGTAAATTTCAAATAACTATACAATATAATTTTTAATTGATAATTAAATTCTTAAGTTTTTACATAGACACTCTACTTTTCAATTCTATACCTTTTTAAGGAAAATCCAAGTCTACTATGAACTTCACTTAAGTTAAATATTTAGATTTCTTGTGTAAAATTGATTATCATTCAGTTTTTTATTTAATTTGTATGGAGGAGAAATATGTTTATAATTATACTTTTTCTAATTTATTTTATGTTATTTTAGGTTGATATTTTTTTTGTATGATTTTAGCATGTATTTTAATTATTTTGGCATGATTATTGATCTTAAGCTTGAACTTAACACTTTGATATGCAATATCTTTTATTTTGAAACCTACATGACCCAATTCTCATCAACTTGCTCATTTTTATTAGATCACACATGCAATTCTCTCTTGTGGACTAGAACATGAACATGATCTCATCTCCACTTTCTAAAATTCAAATTAATACTTTCCAAGGTCAACGATCCTAGGATCTAGTCGTTGACCATTAGCGTAGGCACCAAAAAAGTTTGAATTATGTGTTTAGCATTGGGTATATAAAGGCATCATCCTAGGACACGTACAAATGATGGAATAACATATTGAGAGACCACAAAAATATCAAAAGAACAAATATTGTATCTCCTCTTCTTGGAATTAGACATCAACACTCATCTACTAGCATCAAGCATCAATAACAATCAAAGATCAACAAATATACATCCATTATCAAAGAAAACTTTAGGGATGTCTTTAAAATGTTTATTCATTAGTTTGTGTTGGGCTTCAATTATTTAACAATAAACTCAATAGCATCCATTGCCACCAGTTTGTCACCACACACATTAGCATTCATTTTCACTCTTTAACTCTCTATTTGAATAGCTTCTTGAGCCTATACTAGATATGCCTAGATTCTTGAGCCTATATAAGGGATCAATCCACAAATAAACATATATATTGCTAAGATGGCACAAAGAATAGAGAACCTTAGCACCATCCAACCCTTAGAATCATGATGAGGCTTGTTGTATGTGGAGTGTAGTATGGAATGGCTAAACTCATATTACATAAAATGAAAAAGATTGTTATAAATAATGGTGTGTCCTATATGGGGACAATGTAAGTATGTGCTAGAAAACTATGAATATTCTTAAACATCATCTGGTTCAACAAACTAAGGTAAATTTTGGTTAGTAAAAAATTGACAATTATTTACCACTTTCTAGTGTAGAAAGGCATAAAAATTACTATTGATTGTTTGACCATTGAATTGGATGGTATTTAAGTAGAGAAGAAAACTACAATAGTATAAAGTGAAGATTCTCATTATAGTGGAAGTGGCCAAGATTGTAATTACCCAAAAATGCATGGGTCAATATTCTAGTTTAATTAAGATAAAAAAATCCTCTAAAATCCTAAATTAACTTTTGATCCTTGCAAATAAAGATGGAATCATGTGTGTTTAGTGAGTTATAATGTGAATCTATTCCATATTCAACTCTAAAAAGTAAGAATATTTGCATGCCCCTTTGTGAAATCGACTTGAAATGAACTTTGAGTGAAACCTGGTGTGTTAAGACCTGACTATTGAAGCCTTGGGATAGTAAATTTTGTTTCAAAGTTTAAAATATTTCTTGAGAGAGATAATATTTTGAGTAGATTTTATTTGTGATGTTTGTGTGTATAAACCACATCAACAATCCTAAATGACTAAAAAAGTAGTAATTGATCCTAGCTTTCGAGAAAAAAATTGTCAATCAAAACTCCTACATGTCTCCCAACATGTCTCATGGTCCCTCTTAGCCCCTTTACATTTTATTACTTATTTTATTTTTCTAGCTTCAACAAGTGGTGGATACGAAATTTTCACAATGTACTAAGGGTTTTTCAAAATTGGATGCACAAAATTTTTAAGCATTAAAACATGTGTCCTTCACCACAAGAGCTAGAGCAATGATTAAGATAAAAATGAAGACAAATATATATTCTTTCTGGTATACAATACCTTTTACATTTAATGATTTATGTTAATATACTCTTCCTTTACTATACTTCTTTGTGTATCCCATTGTAAGCCTACTAAAGTTGGGGGGAAATGTAATATAATATTCACATACCTTAAAACTTCCTTATTACACTTTTGTGTCCATTTTAGCCCCTAGCACGTGTGTATGCATTTTATGTCATTCTAACCCCTTTTTCCTAGCATATTTCACCCCTAGTCATTTGTATCCCCTTTCACATGTTGATTCCTCATTTAATTTTTATTCTCACCCCATGTCCTAACTCCACATTTAATATCTCATTGATTCAACCTACTTTACCCCCTTTTCTAACCTTGAAATTTTATTTCTAGCCTTATCCTATGTCTAAACCCCGCCATTTCCCATCCTAAAATATGTCTTGATAAAACACATACTTAATGAGGACACCTACCACTAAATGGTTCCCCTCAAGCTTGAGGTCCCCTAGGAAATTGATCAAAATCTTCATTTATAGACAATGCCCATAATTTTCCACCTAATAGTTCAACCTTGAATTTTCATCCTCCCACCACAATCCTTAAAGCCATGATAATTAATTACTAGGGCTTCCCACCTACTAAGCTCTTTTGTTAAAAATCCTAAAGCAAGTTATTTAAAATTAGTCACCTTGCCTCAATTTTAACATACAAAAAGAGAAATTTTTAGGTGGTCATAAGGTTTTTGCTTTAAATTTGATACTTCTAGAGTCCCTTGCATAAAATGTAAATCTTCTAGCAAAAAACTATGTTTATCTTTACTTGCATTAAAATACTATTTATAGCTTTACATACATCAAGATTTATAGTTTTTGGTTATGTATATTCGTGGCCAACAACCCAACACTACTTCAAGAACTTTAAGAGTGAGCTAGATTCCTGCCCAAAACCTTATTTGACATTTGGACAATGTTGCAACAAGATATTTAAGTCTGGATGGTTGATTTCTAAGGATTTCATATAGGTGAGAAAGTTTTATTTATGGTTTTTATTTAAAAGGAAGCTATTCTTCTAAATTTTATATGGGGGAATCTTCTTACCTCTTCCCCATATCCTTATGATCTTTTGATATCCCTTTTCATCATCATTTTGATCTATTTTTCCATCTCCCCATTTCTATTATTCATGCAATTTACCTTAGTGTTTTCTCATTTCCACTTGATTTTTCTCAAATCTTCCATTAAGCCACTTTATAATTTAGAATTGAAAATCTCCTCTATCATTGTCCTTTATCCATCAATTATTTAGTTGATCATTTATGTGTGTTTCCCATCAGCCCTTTTGTGAGTGCAAGCACTTGTGTACCCTCTTTTGGAGTTGAAATCTATTCCATGTCAAATCCCCATTAGATATATTTAGACTTAATATTTCCCATCCCATATAAATCCACTTCAATATCCTAAAACCCTTTTGGAGTGAGCCCAAATTTTGTTTCAAAAACCTTTCTCCCACCCAACTTATCTTGTTGTGTTTCCATGAACCCTCTACCATCATATTTCAATTTTAATGGCTATATTGGGATTCAGATTTATTTTGTTACATATATTAGTATAATGGCTTACTTTTTATCAAAATTTTATGTGGGTTCATGTTTGAAATCCTACAAGGGGATTGACTAAATAAAACAACCCCTTTAACCTTTGTTTCCATCCACAAAAGTTTGATTGTAGGTCAATTTTAAGAAAGTCTATACTGTTTCTAAGGAAGTTGAAGAGACAAAGTATGGCTTAAATTTTTCAATTGATCCCCCACAAAAGTTATAAATATTTATTTAACACAACTAAGGCCACCCTATAGATTTCCACTTGTTAATTTTAAGGTCTATTTCAATAGTTTTTAGCATATTTTAATACTATAGGTCCATATTAGGTCCATAGACTCATTCATGCTAAGAAATCAAAAAATTATTGTGCTATTGCTCCAAAATGATCGTTTCATCATACTTTTTGTCAATAATCAATACTTTTAGGTTTTCAATTGGTTTCTATGCTTCCACTATACATCAAGGTATCAAAACTATTGGAATCTTTTTCTTATGATGTGATCATTAATTCCCATTAAATTTAGTCTATCATCAATCCATATTAATTTGGGTGAAATAGTTTCAACTTTTGTTAGTGTAAATGGGGTCATTATCAAACTAGTTAGCATATAAACCTTTCTAGGTTGACCCATTCACACTTACCTTAAAATTTATTAGATGCTATCTACCCATCTGTCTCACCTCATGCAATCTTCACACATGTTATCATACTTGTCTCATGTCAACTAACATGTGTTGCACATTTGGAGGTGTAGTCAAACATCTAGTCCTACCTTCTTACCTTTATATATAAGGCTCTTATTGTACATTCTACACAATATCATTTTTATTTTATAGACATTATTTTGTGCTCATTGTTCACTTGTGCAAAATATCATTAAATTTGTATTCTAATATATATTGAATCTCTTTTTGAAAGGGGTTTTCCCTGTAGGTTTTACTCCTTTACTCCATTTATGATAAATTTGTTTGTACATGGGTGCCTAATATGGCCAAGTAACTCAAACCCATCATCATACTCCCTAAGTTGTACTTAAGGGGGTGTTGATGTAAATAGGGTCATTATCATACTAGTTAGCTTATCACCCCTTCTAGCTTGACCCATTCACACTTTGTTGAAGTTTACTTAGAGGATATATATCTATTTTTATTGCCTCGTGTGGACCTCACACATGTTCTTACACTTGTCTCATGTGAGAAAAAATGTGTTGCACATTTGTAGTGGTAGTTAGATGTTCAATCCTTTCTTTGTACCTCTTCTTCCTTGCCTTTATATGCAAGGATCCCATTGTACAGTATGCACACTCTCCTTTTTATTTTATAGACATTATTTTGTTCTCATTTATCACTCATGGAAGGTATCATTGAATTTTCATTTCGATCTTGGTTGCTCCAACAGTCTTCAACTTTCATGTTTACCAAGACCCCCTAAGTTTATTGTCAATTACATGTTTTTTGTTTATTTATTGTAGGTGAT
>CM021106.1:502303817-502517115 GCA_007115665.2 Sequoiadendron giganteum
CAATCATTTAAATAGAGCACATTTATTTTGATAACAAAAACACATTTTATTCATCTCAAAGATTCAAACATTACAATCAATTGCCCTATGCAATAGTAGCTATACAATCGGGGTGTAACACTAGGAATCACAGTGCTGACTTGTGAACTTGATTGTCAAATGAATCGAAGTCACTTTGTATTTATGCAAAACGATGAGGCTCTTCATGAGGTCGGCCTTAGTAATTACAATAATTTACCAAGTCGGCCAAGAATATATTAAATGTTATTTTCTTAATTCGATCTCCAATATGTACAAGGTCGGCCCTTCATTTAAATATTATTTATTTTATTCGATTCTCTTGAATAGGTCAGCTTCAATAATTAAGTATTTAATTATTAATTGGTAATCATATAAATGAAGATTGATGAGGTGCCTCCTCATAATAATCGCACTTGAATAAATTAAATAGCTAGTAGGCTATAATTTAATTTATTCCTTCTTCTAGGAAGTGATTTGAAATAGCTGTAAACATCAACAATATCAAGCAAGTCATGTATGTTCTTCTTGAACCTACGCCACAGTTAGAACCACATTATCTAGTCCATAATGAAGAAAAGAGCATTGTAGAACAAGCTATATCTGTCAAAACTGAAGATTATATTGAAGTCATGTATTGGCATATCTATGAAACCTAAAGATTATATTGAAGCCGTGTGGCATAAAGAAAATAAAAACAGATTACTACTTAAGGGTTTGGATATAAAACTTCTGCGCATTGAAAAGGGATAAACTTGCAAAATTTGTAATATCATTTTGCAAAGCCAGCGCTAAGGAGAAAACAGTCAGGTGAAGAAGATAAAACAACTGAAGGTAGCAATAGAGGCAGTGAATGGAGCCCGTGCAAGAATGACCCAAAAAAACTAATAAAAAGGCATATACTGTCAATCACAAATTAAGGAAAGAGCTTCACTAACCTCTCTCAAACAGACAACCCTAATGTGGTCTCTTTCTCTGTTAATGCCTACAACTGTCTTCCAATCGTCCCTGATTTGCTTGCAGGGTAATCAAGAATAATGCTTATTCAAAAAACTGTCCAAAACACAATGAACAAAAGCTTTTAAAGAGCACAATGGCAGTGAGGTTACCAAACTGATTCGTTAACTATAGTTTTCTTTGCATGGATATCCATTGGCGGTGTTATTAACAAGGCCTGTGAACTAGAGTTGTGAAGTGCAGTCTTGAAGTGTAGTTCTAAAGTGAAAAATTCCACGGGAATTCTCCAACAAAATTTCGGTGCCTTGAGACAGTTTCTCTCAAGCGTGAGACTTTTTCGTGGACAAAGCCCACAATAAAGAGCCTATCGGCTAATAAAAAATGAGTAAGCCCCTGATCAATGGTGAAGATGATTTGGAAATTGAAAAGGATGGATTGACAAATAAAGGGACAAAAATGAAGTGATGTTCTATCAAATCAAAGTACACCTTATTCTTGATGAATTTTTGAATGGTCAAAACCCAATCAAAAGTATTCAAAATCATCAAAGATATATGCATACTTGAGGTAACATTGCAAGCATGAAATTTTACTTGAATATACAAGGAAATTTTAAGAGTTTTGAAGTGATCAATGAGGCGCATATTCTTCATAATCTAGTCCATAGAAGTAAGTGCATAAGCCAAATTATTATAATAGGAGATGGCACCCTATTAGCAAAGGGAAGTGTCGATTTGATTAATGAATTATGCCAAAGGAATGAGATAAAGTGGGCACGTATCTTTGGTAATACGAGCAGCAAGAAGTCAAGTCAATTTATCATGACGTTGTAAATCAAGGAACCATACCCAAAGGAAGCATTGCCCAGCCAATAGAGGGGTCCATGTCAAAGGAAAGGCCAAACAATTTGTTCAAGTAAATTGCTCTACAAAGAGTCTATTCAAATAAGAATCGAAGTCGAGGAAAAAGACAAAGAGATGTTTTAATAGTAAGTTGAACCATAGAACAAGACAAAAATATTGCCAAGTAGAATCATAAAGTGACAATTTTCTTAAGTGATTCATGCCTAAGGAGAACAGAAGAGTGGGTGCAATTTATAGAAAGCCTTGTCAATATATGAAGTTTGGCAATGATGAAGGGAAATCACACCTAAATTTAGCAATCACACAAGTCAATCTGATTTGATGAGAGGTGGTAGCTTGGTTAGCAAAACAGAATTGCATGCCAAAGGAAAAGACAAATGATTTTGGTGCACTTCCTATGAGACATTACAAGTCTAAAACTGCACCTCACAAAAGTGCACTTCCTATGATTTTGATGCCACAGGAAAAGACTAATGATTTTTCCTTTCTACTGCCAAAAACAAAATGAAGACTTGTTAATGTAAATCGAACCATGGAAAAGTGCACTTTTTAGATTTTTTTGTCATTTTTTGAAGATGGTGGTCAATGTTATATAGTCACATCTATGAAAAAACAGATATAGAAGAGCAGTTTTCTTTTGTTTTTACAAATCAATGAGAGTCTAAAAATCACACCATAGAATAGACACCCAATAAAAGACAACTCAAAAGAAAGATAAAGGAGTGACTGATTTATGTCAAATGCCTAGTCAACATACAAAGTCCATCATCATCAAAAGGAAATTGCCCCATAGACAAAAGAAGTGGTTTTGCAAAAGTGATGTGATGATTGACCAAAGTGAATCACACCTCCTTTTTAAATTTCATAGCCATTGTAATGTGCAAGTCAACGCCACCACCTTCTAAAGACTACATTGACCATTCTAGTTTCTACCTTTCTGAAGATATGTCAACCATGCCAAGTAGTATGCTTATTTTTAATGTTTGAAAATATTAAAATAATATGGAGGTGTTGCTATTTCAAGTTGAGTCAACTAATTTATAAGTAAAAAATAAGAGTTTGAGATCTGCATATATATTAATGGAAGCCATCAATCTAATTGGAGATCGCATGGATTAGATTTTAGTTTATTGATGGGATAATTTGTAATAAAGTTTGCATTCATGCAATCAAACTATTCCTAGGGTAGAAGTTCAGTTAATTTCCTTAATTTATTTTCATGCAATTGCTCTATAAATAGTGTAAATGTCATTTGGATTAGATTTGGGGGGTGGTAAGTCTCACACCTTCATATTGTAGAAATTGCTATTTAGTGTTATTGTTAATCTAGAACTCCATATCCATTCAATAGAATTTATTCTACATATCTTTCTTTTAAGTTACTATTGAATTGTTATGTTATGTGTGTTGAGGTAAATTATATTGTTTCTACCAAATATGCAAACTTTGTATTGCAGGTCTATTCAAAGTAATATGCCTATGTACCAAATCTTTCAATTAATTTACCAAAGCATTTGTTTATTTATTTTTGATAAGATTCACACATATAATAATGGAAATAATATAATGAAGAAGATAGATCTCACACAACACAAGAGATGTTCATGGGCCAAGATGCCCTAATATCCAATATATGCAAAAATATAGTAAACCCTTGAGATAGGGTAACATTGTACAATCCTCCTTATGGAAGAAGTCACTCCATGTTGTATCTCCAAGAGATCCCAAATATATAATACAATACTCCACACACCTATTCTTATAATGATAATCACCTCCTTTATATAGACCTCCTAATAATACAATGGAGGGGTAATTCTAATGAAGTCCTACTCATCACCTAATATAATTAATTACACAAGTTATCCACATGACCCAATATAACTAATTTAAGGGATGTGTGCCACATGTCAACATCATCCATCTAAATGCATTATAATATCA
Organism: Sequoiadendron giganteum; assembly: GCA_007115665.2. Lineage (NCBI taxonomy): Eukaryota > Viridiplantae > Streptophyta > Pinopsida > Cupressales > Cupressaceae > Sequoiadendron > Sequoiadendron giganteum. Next base: position 502,307,600 of record CM021106.1, read on the forward strand.
TATCCCTAGGTACAAAACAATTTTTAACCTATTCAATTATTATGTACTTGTATTATCCAATCTTTGATTTTAGCTAAACAATGCAAGCATCTAGTCTAGGATTAATTTTTAGTTGAAAATATAAAACTCATTTGCCTTAAGTTGAAGAGCATCCTAGCCTTTTGCATTAGGCGAATCCAAAAAGACATGCTTTGATTTTATTCAGTATGAACAGGAATCGCCATAGAAAACCACTGTAAAGATCGTGAATAGCAAGTATATATTGTGTTAGAAATTACGTTAGTGTTCACATGGGTTAGAATAATAATTTGTGTTATGCTAAAACAAAAGTGAGTTATCGTAACAACTAACGTAACTATTCTAAGTGTGAAAAGAATTGGTTGGGATTGTATTTACAACAAATTGATATTATTATTATAGTGTGCGAGCATAAAAATGTGAGTGAGTTGTTAACACCACTCACGTAGAGATTGAGGTGTGAAAATAGGAGGGAAAGAATAAAGGTGGTTGAACAACCCACCTAGATTTAGTGTGAGTTATAGAAGTTAGACAACTTTTCGTATATCTACGTAATTTGTATTATTGAATATATAAGTGTGATAAAAGAATAGTATTGTATGTGTATAAATTTATTTATTTAGCTTCTATAATTTATGCCCAAATTTTTTTATATGGTATCAGAGCTAGGTGTCCAAAAATCTCTTTCACTGTCAATTCAATAAAATCATAATTTCTCTCTCAATTCTTAATGAGAAAGAAAAATTCAAAAAGTTTTGGAAAGCTTAGATAGAGGAGAACGAAACTCAAAAACATTTTGATTATATATTTCATAATGAAAGAGCAGTGTTGCGTGGAAAATGAGGGACGTGAATGTGATTTCAATATGCAAACATAGACAAAAATAAAGGAAGAGAAGCCATGGGAAATATTTTCTTTGCTATGCACAATTGATTTTGAGCCAGTGTATCAGTTAATAGCTAGCCATAAGGGAGGCAACACCATATAAAAGTTGCTACCAAAATTCTTCAGGCACCATTGAGAGATCATGGTAAATTGTCTTTCTTAAATTCATCAAAAGTTAAATTCAATAGAGTGAAAAATATTTTTGTTGAATTAGAATTGTTTTAATATTTATATGTAGTTGAAATATTTATTAAAAAGTGGAAGGGAGGTTAATATTATTTGTAAAAGTGTCAATCATTTCAAGGTGCATTATTGGTGGAGCCTGACACCTTTGATTTTATTTCGATTAAGGGGGTAGTCATGGATAAACTAAATTTTATTGAGAAATTTGTAGATATTTAAATACAAATGCAGTTACAACTAATAGAAAAAGATCTTTGGGATGTTGTCAAACCAAACTTAGTCTCACCAACTACTGCAACTCAACTTGCTAAGTGAAATATCAAAAATCAAAAAGCATTGGGGACTATTGGTCTCGGCTTGTCAAAAGCATACCTACACCATGTAGATTTCATGAAATCTGCAAAAGAGATTTGGGAGTCACTAAACAAGATTTTTGGATCTGAAGTAGAAAATGCTAAGATGACATTGAAATAAAGATTGTATGAATTGAAGATGGATAAAGGTACAAAAATGGCAGATCACATAAGTAAATTTCACACCCTACTAAATCAAATAGTTGACATTAATGAAAAAGTACAAGATGATGATGCAAAAAGCAATACTTTTGAATAGTATGCATAAGAGTATGTCCAATATGGGCAAGGTTAAAATTAATCTTGAAGGAGTAATCTCTAGTCTACTTGATCAAGATGAATGCTTAGAACCAGAAGAAGTATTATATGTACAAAAAAAGAGCAAGTACAAACCAAATCATGTTCCTCCAAAAGGAAAAATCAAATGTTAATATTGTAAAGAAGTAGGACATGTAATTTTGAATTGGAAGAAGAGGGCACAAGATCTATTAGAAGATAAACTAAATAAAAATGCTTATTTGGCTAAGAAAACAAATTGGAAAGAATATGCAAAAGATGAAGAACTATCTGACCCTAGAGATGAAGAGTATCTATTTTAGATAAATTCAAAATGGAGATTGGACGCCCTGGAGGAAGGAGGCTAAATAGCACCTCTTGTTAGCCACTAACAATGAGGTTGCCTTTTGTATTAGTGGTATTCCATTTCATTTTATTTCATTGTTGTGTGCAAAATTAAATATTGTAAACATTCCTCTATTAAGTTTGAAAAGAGGAGAATGTAGATATCATTGATATTGTAAACAATTTTATAGGAGAGTAGCTAGCTATAGAGATCCTCTGACCGCTAGACTTCTTGGAAGCGTGATCGGTCGGTGATAAGTTCACTAGAAGTGAAAGCAATCTAAGTTCTCATATGTAGATGATCATGTGCACAAGATCTAGATAGCAGTATGCAAACCTAAAAGGATGCATAGGCATGTGATTATGTTTGCAGTTCATGTGATGTACTTTCTCCTCATGTTCACACTAAGGGGAGGTGTTAAGAAATTATGTTAGCGTTCACATGGGTTAGAATAATAATTTGTGTTATGTTAAAACAAAAGTGAGTTATAATAACAACTCACATAATTATTCCAAGTGTGAGAAGAATTGTTTGGGATGATATTTAGAACAAATTAATATTATATTAAAGTGTGTGAGCATAAAAATGTAAGTGAATTGTTAACAACTTAACACAACTCATGTAGAGATTGAGGTGTGAAAATAGGAGGAAGAGACTAAAGATGGATGAACAACCCACCTAGATTTACTATGAGAGTTTGGGGGAATTGTTATAGGAGTTAAGACAACTTTTCATATATATATGTAATTCATATTATTGAATAAGAAGTCTGATAGAAGAATAGTATTATACATGTGTAAATTTATTTCTTTAACTTCTATAATTTATGCCCAAATTTTCTTATACATTGTTCATAGTAGGTTAATTTTTGGTTGACAAGGAACCTCCCCTTCTAATTTGAAGAGTGGTTATACTGCACATCTATCCAATTTTCTATTGCATTGAAAGGTGCAAATTAAAATGTTAACAATATTGAAGTAAAATTTTAATTTTTATTGTGGTTTTGTTTGTTGTATGCATGTTATGTGTTATTTTAACTTAATTCTTACTCTTAGATTGCAAATATGTATATATTTATAATTTTTATATTTTTTTTTATGGATTGACCCAACCCTGAATTGTTTTTTAACAAATCTGCAAACCTAACTCCCAAACCCAAAAGATAACTTAATTTGTAAACAACTGCTGGGTGTTGCTACTGCATCTCTTGGATGCTTGAAAAAATGCTGAAGGAAACCTTTCCATGGATGTTTTAGTAACAATTGAATATCATATACTCTGCTCCAACGGCATGTCCTAAAACTCAATGACACTTTCTGAAAATCAACACTTGGCTATCCTTAAACAAATAAAAGATTGACCTGCTGAATTTCTTCAGAATGGCAACCAAATGACGGTGTTTTGCTGTCAAACCTGCAACAAACAGTGAATGATGGCACTTTAATTCCTTCACAATCTGCCACAAACTTCACGCTGGCACACACTTCATACTTATGAAATTAATTTTGACCAAAGTATTAGAGTCTTTCATCATGGTACGCTTCACAGATCTGCATGACTACTCTTGGTGTTTTCGGAATTTTTTGTTAAGTCAATGCATAAACGCACGCTGTATGCCCAGGACACCATTTTTTATGATTTACAATTTTATTTTTGGTATTGCCTTCCTTTTGGTGCACACTTCTGCATTTAGTGTCCTTTTCCTGCCTTAAACATTTTTTGCATTTTGTCTCACATCCAAGCTCTGATCTTCTGGTCATCCAATTCATTGGAAAGCTCTTTTGGTCATCTATGTTAAGACACTGATTAGAGCTTACAAACATGACATTTAGGATCATGGGCAACGAGGATTCAATCAATGACTTACAAGACAAGAATGACTTTCTTTTGACTTGAAAAATGACTCATTACAAGAAAAATGTATGGGTACAACATATTTCTTGTTCAATATTTGATTTTCCAAGCAAATTTGAAGTCTTTCAATCAATAGTTAGATGAAGATCTGCCATGGAGAAGGGTCTGATTTAAAAGCTTCTCCTCTCTATTGAATGCCCTAGACTGTTCAGTTTGACAAAAGTGTCCCTATCTTCCTGCCTTAGTCCGGTGCTGCTTCACTTATGTCCTTCTTCACCTTGCCTTCTTTCTTTGATACTTTCGTTTCTTTCGTCCCTGCTTAATCTTCTTTCTTCCCTGCTGCTATTCAGGTATCCGTTACTATTCACAATTTCCCTTGCCTAATTTTTAATTTTGAGTCCTTGGGAAACGTTGGTTAAAGGTCCACTATCAAGTACAGCAAAAGGTCCACAAGAAAAATAAACAGCAATAAACCCTGCTCCTTGCATACCTGTTATTCACTAATAGGATTTCATACATATAATAAATTACACAATCTGTGCTAAATAGGATTTGGAGTATCTTCCAATTTTGTAGTATCAAAACATTTTAAATATGATGGATGCCTTCGGATAGACTGATGCTTAGAACAAAATGTTATAAGAATGAGAACCAGCATGCTGGAAGTCAAAAGTTTTACAGCTGATGCTAGTTGTCAACATTAAAATATAATCAAAAGACCTTTGGATGTGGCCAAGCTATTTGCTTATTAAGAACAGTCCTTTAGGTCAGACAGAAGGTATTCTTCCTACAACTCAGACAAGGAGGTAAGTGGTTTGTATTGGAAAGGGGTTTGGTGACCTTAATGCTCTGTTGCATCTATGTCAAGAAATATGACTGGTGTACCAAATGGATAGTCTGGGTTGCATCCAATTCAGCAGCAAGATCTGATGGTAGGCTCTAAAGGGACTATCCTGTATATTATTTCCGTGTGTACAAAATAATTTAAGGGACAACTCGGCATGACAAGCTTAGCTTCTGCCCAAGCTCTTCTGGATAAACAGCATGAAAGTTGTATTTTATCAATATTTCCGGTCAGCTGTCTCACTCACTTTCGGGGAAACAAATGTTTGTGAGGAATTTGACGTGCTTAGCTTCCTTTAACACTGGGGATTGTAAATCATCTTATCAATGCAATACTAATAAGTGCTTAGGGTTAATTATTCAGACAGGTCATTATGACACTTCTAGGACTAGAAAATTAAAACCACATATAATGCAAAAAGAATCAAACTTCTCAAAGAACTTATATACAGTAACTTTGATGGCGTAGGAACTAAAAGCATTCAAAGACATTTAAATGCATGTAAAGTATACTTATAAGTTTATAACATACCTTGATGCCAAGAAGAGTGGGAATGACCGCAATGCTAGCAGAGCTATGTAGGGCAAAGGAAGTCTTATGAATTTCAATTTTGGAAAGAGGCTGATTATTATGAGGAAATGAAGTCCCAAATGCTGAACAAGTTAACAAAAGCAACGTCACAATAACTACTCTCCAGACTTGCTCCATTGAATAGCTGTGCTGTATTACCAATACACGATTGATCCCTTGCCAAGATACACAGTACAGAAAATCAAATACCACCTTCACTCATCTTTCCAGTTAAAAAAAGCAACCGAGTAACACCTACTGAGATGCCTTTGAGTTATATTCAAATTCAAACGTTAGAACATGGAAATTTCTTTTATCAGCATAAACCAAGCTAGTGTCATAATATATTACCAGAATATTAGGTTTTTAAGTTAATGCAAAGATTAAAGCCAACAAAGAGAAGGCGCTCAGCCACAAAGCCATCCGACTACTCAGGGAGAGATAGAAGCGGCGGGAATCTGGAAGAGATTCTCAAGCACATTCTATCGCCGGTCTGTTCCCAATTGATAATAAGAATTCCGCCAACATAATAAAATATGGAATTAAACAAAAATAATCACACAAGATCTGGCATGCAGGCAAGAGATTTGATGACAACTAAGAAATTTAAGGATGGGCGAGAAATGTGCTGACAGTCAATTATATGTAAACACAAGTTTGTAAGTAATTTATTTTTGTTGCTTCTGCGGGGGGAAGACGTCGCTTCATTGGAGATCTTTTAACCATTATAACTGTTCTATAGGCTATCCGGTCTCTCTGGACGTTAACATTAAATTATTCTATTGATGTAAGTTGTGTTTTCCAAACTCGTCGAATTATGTGTCGTGATATTTTTTCAGACTCTGAACTCTTTACTTTCAAGTCAATCTTCATATTCATAAGTTTAATTGCAACTTGTAAGCGCATGTAAAATTTTAAATCTGAATTTTGGTAGAACAAATTACAATTATTATGTGGATAAATTAATTTGATTGAAAGTGAGTATGTTATATGAAAGAGTTCATTTTTATATGGAATTATGATAAAGTTTATATGGGTGTAGAAATTAAGTGGAAATTCAAATATTTTGATTGCTTATTTAAAGATTAGGGAAGATAATTTATTAGTTGAGCATGATTTAATCGTTGTGATAGTGTTTGTTGATTTAATGTTCAATATAGTACTCATAATTGAATGAAAAGTATTCCATAGATCTAAAAAACAACAAATTATGTGGTGTCATATTGGTGTACCAATAAAACATGACTTAATGCACAACTATCAACCTATCTTTTTTGGGGTGTCATTTGGACAGCCTAATAAAAAATGTTGATGTGGCATCTTATTTGATAATGTGGACCTAAAACCTTAGTTATAAGCAGGGCCTTACCAAGTAAGTCGTAAAAAAATGGAAGTGATTTGAAATTGCCCAATATGATTTTGAGAGGCACAAAGTTAGTGTGCTCAACTACTAGGTCCTCTCCCCTAACTCGCATTTTCTTAGATGTGAGGCTAGCAAGTGGACAATACCTAAAGAGGAGTGGGAGATGACAACATGCCTATTTTGCAACAAGGGGGTGGTCAACACAAAATAGCACTACAGCATGGAGTGCATAGTATATAATGACATCTATATCAAGTACAAAGTCAAAGGGAGAGTGGACAATCTAATCATCTTGTTTGACGAGATGAAGCTAGACAAAATTGTAAGTTTTTTTATTGAGATCCAACATCAAGAAGGATTTACAAACTTCTTAAGACTTTTGAGTAGTACTTGTATTTTTTGGTTGGGTTTGTTTGGTGCTCTTTTGTTACTACTCTTAATCACGAAAACTAGTTGATCTCATAGATGTTATTAAAATGTACAATTCATTTATTTATTTAAAGTAAATTTCAAATAACTATACAATATAATTTTTAATTGATAATTAAATTCTTAAGTTTTTACATAGACACTCTACTTTTCAATTCTATACCTTTTTAAGGAAAATCCAAGTCTACTATGAACTTCACTTAAGTTAAATATTTAGATTTCTTGTGTAAAATTGATTATCATTCAGTTTTTTATTTAATTTGTATGGAGGAGAAATATGTTTATAATTATACTTTTTCTAATTTATTTTATGTTATTTTAGGTTGATATTTTTTTTGTATGATTTTAGCATGTATTTTAATTATTTTGGCATGATTATTGATCTTAAGCTTGAACTTAACACTTTGATATGCAATATCTTTTATTTTGAAACCTACATGACCCAATTCTCATCAACTTGCTCATTTTTATTAGATCACACATGCAATTCTCTCTTGTGGACTAGAACATGAACATGATCTCATCTCCACTTTCTAAAATTCAAATTAATACTTTCCAAGGTCAACGATCCTAGGATCTAGTCGTTGACCATTAGCGTAGGCACCAAAAAAGTTTGAATTATGTGTTTAGCATTGGGTATATAAAGGCATCATCCTAGGACACGTACAAATGATGGAATAACATATTGAGAGACCACAAAAATATCAAAAGAACAAATATTGTATCTCCTCTTCTTGGAATTAGACATCAACACTCATCTACTAGCATCAAGCATCAATAACAATCAAAGATCAACAAATATACATCCATTATCAAAGAAAACTTTAGGGATGTCTTTAAAATGTTTATTCATTAGTTTGTGTTGGGCTTCAATTATTTAACAATAAACTCAATAGCATCCATTGCCACCAGTTTGTCACCACACACATTAGCATTCATTTTCACTCTTTAACTCTCTATTTGAATAGCTTCTTGAGCCTATACTAGATATGCCTAGATTCTTGAGCCTATATAAGGGATCAATCCACAAATAAACATATATATTGCTAAGATGGCACAAAGAATAGAGAACCTTAGCACCATCCAACCCTTAGAATCATGATGAGGCTTGTTGTATGTGGAGTGTAGTATGGAATGGCTAAACTCATATTACATAAAATGAAAAAGATTGTTATAAATAATGGTGTGTCCTATATGGGGACAATACTCATTGGTGCAAGATCAAGGACTCAATTTCTTGATGGTGTTTATGGAGAAATAAATAAGTATGTGCTAGAAAACTATGAATATTCTTAAACATCATCTGGTTCAACAAACTAAGGTAAATTTTGGTTAGTAAAAAATTGACAATTATTTACCACTTTCTAGTGTAGAAAGGCATAAAAATTACTATTGATTGTTTGACCATTGAATTGGATGGTATTTAAGTAGAGAAGAAAACTACAATAGTATAAAGTGAAGATTCTCATTATAGTGGAAGTGGCCAAGATTGTAATTACCCAAAAATGCATGGGTCAATATTCTAGTTTAATTAAGATAAAAAAATCCTCTAAAATCCTAAATTAACTTTTGATCCTTGCAAATAAAGATGGAATCATGTGTGTTTAGTGAGTTATAATGTGAATCTATTCCATATTCAACTCTAAAAAGTAAGAATATTTGCATGCCCCTTTGTGAAATCGACTTGAAATGAACTTTGAGTGAAACCTGGTGTGTTAAGACCTGACTATTGAAGCCTTGGGATAGTAAATTTTGTTTCAAAGTTTAAAATATTTCTTGAGAGAGATAATATTTTGAGTAGATTTTATTTGTGATGTTTGTGTGTATAAACCACATCAACAATCCTAAATGACTAAAAAAGTAGTAATTGATCCTAGCTTTCGAGAAAAAAATTGTCAATCAAAACTCCTACATGTCTCCCAACATGTCTCATGGTCCCTCTTAGCCCCTTTACATTTTATTACTTATTTTATTTTTCTAGCTTCAACAAGTGGTGGATACGAAATTTTCACAATGTACTAAGGGTTTTTCAAAATTGGATGCACAAAATTTTTAAGCATTAAAACATGTGTCCTTCACCACAAGAGCTAGAGCAATGATTAAGATAAAAATGAAGACAAATATATATTCTTTCTGGTATACAATACCTTTTACATTTAATGATTTATGTTAATATACTCTTCCTTTACTATACTTCTTTGTGTATCCCATTGTAAGCCTACTAAAGTTGGGGGGAAATGTAATATAATATTCACATACCTTAAAACTTCCTTATTACACTTTTGTGTCCATTTTAGCCCCTAGCACGTGTGTATGCATTTTATGTCATTCTAACCCCTTTTTCCTAGCATATTTCACCCCTAGTCATTTGTATCCCCTTTCACATGTTGATTCCTCATTTAATTTTTATTCTCACCCCATGTCCTAACTCCACATTTAATATCTCATTGATTCAACCTACTTTACCCCCTTTTCTAACCTTGAAATTTTATTTCTAGCCTTATCCTATGTCTAAACCCCGCCATTTCCCATCCTAAAATATGTCTTGATAAAACACATACTTAATGAGGACACCTACCACTAAATGGTTCCCCTCAAGCTTGAGGTCCCCTAGGAAATTGATCAAAATCTTCATTTATAGACAATGCCCATAATTTTCCACCTAATAGTTCAACCTTGAATTTTCATCCTCCCACCACAATCCTTAAAGCCATGATAATTAATTACTAGGGCTTCCCACCTACTAAGCTCTTTTGTTAAAAATCCTAAAGCAAGTTATTTAAAATTAGTCACCTTGCCTCAATTTTAACATACAAAAAGAGAAATTTTTAGGTGGTCATAAGGTTTTTGCTTTAAATTTGATACTTCTAGAGTCCCTTGCATAAAATGTAAATCTTCTAGCAAAAAACTATGTTTATCTTTACTTGCATTAAAATACTATTTATAGCTTTACATACATCAAGATTTATAGTTTTTGGTTATGTATATTCGTGGCCAACAACCCAACACTACTTCAAGAACTTTAAGAGTGAGCTAGATTCCTGCCCAAAACCTTATTTGACATTTGGACAATGTTGCAACAAGATATTTAAGTCTGGATGGTTGATTTCTAAGGATTTCATATAGGTGAGAAAGTTTTATTTATGGTTTTTATTTAAAAGGAAGCTATTCTTCTAAATTTTATATGGGGGAATCTTCTTACCTCTTCCCCATATCCTTATGATCTTTTGATATCCCTTTTCATCATCATTTTGATCTATTTTTCCATCTCCCCATTTCTATTATTCATGCAATTTACCTTAGTGTTTTCTCATTTCCACTTGATTTTTCTCAAATCTTCCATTAAGCCACTTTATAATTTAGAATTGAAAATCTCCTCTATCATTGTCCTTTATCCATCAATTATTTAGTTGATCATTTATGTGTGTTTCCCATCAGCCCTTTTGTGAGTGCAAGCACTTGTGTACCCTCTTTTGGAGTTGAAATCTATTCCATGTCAAATCCCCATTAGATATATTTAGACTTAATATTTCCCATCCCATATAAATCCACTTCAATATCCTAAAACCCTTTTGGAGTGAGCCCAAATTTTGTTTCAAAAACCTTTCTCCCACCCAACTTATCTTGTTGTGTTTCCATGAACCCTCTACCATCATATTTCAATTTTAATGGCTATATTGGGATTCAGATTTATTTTGTTACATATATTAGTATAATGGCTTACTTTTTATCAAAATTTTATGTGGGTTCATGTTTGAAATCCTACAAGGGGATTGACTAAATAAAACAACCCCTTTAACCTTTGTTTCCATCCACAAAAGTTTGATTGTAGGTCAATTTTAAGAAAGTCTATACTGTTTCTAAGGAAGTTGAAGAGACAAAGTATGGCTTAAATTTTTCAATTGATCCCCCACAAAAGTTATAAATATTTATTTAACACAACTAAGGCCACCCTATAGATTTCCACTTGTTAATTTTAAGGTCTATTTCAATAGTTTTTAGCATATTTTAATACTATAGGTCCATATTAGGTCCATAGACTCATTCATGCTAAGAAATCAAAAAATTATTGTGCTATTGCTCCAAAATGATCGTTTCATCATACTTTTTGTCAATAATCAATACTTTTAGGTTTTCAATTGGTTTCTATGCTTCCACTATACATCAAGGTATCAAAACTATTGGAATCTTTTTCTTATGATGTGATCATTAATTCCCATTAAATTTAGTCTATCATCAATCCATATTAATTTGGGTGAAATAGTTTCAACTTTTGTTAGTGTAAATGGGGTCATTATCAAACTAGTTAGCATATAAACCTTTCTAGGTTGACCCATTCACACTTACCTTAAAATTTATTAGATGCTATCTACCCATCTGTCTCACCTCATGCAATCTTCACACATGTTATCATACTTGTCTCATGTCAACTAACATGTGTTGCACATTTGGAGGTGTAGTCAAACATCTAGTCCTACCTTCTTACCTTTATATATAAGGCTCTTATTGTACATTCTACACAATATCATTTTTATTTTATAGACATTATTTTGTGCTCATTGTTCACTTGTGCAAAATATCATTAAATTTGTATTCTAATATATATTGAATCTCTTTTTGAAAGGGGTTTTCCCTGTAGGTTTTACTCCTTTACTCCATTTATGATAAATTTGTTTGTACATGGGTGCCTAATATGGCCAAGTAACTCAAACCCATCATCATACTCCCTAAGTTGTACTTAAGGGGGTGTTGATGTAAATAGGGTCATTATCATACTAGTTAGCTTATCACCCCTTCTAGCTTGACCCATTCACACTTTGTTGAAGTTTACTTAGAGGATATATATCTATTTTTATTGCCTCGTGTGGACCTCACACATGTTCTTACACTTGTCTCATGTGAGAAAAAATGTGTTGCACATTTGTAGTGGTAGTTAGATGTTCAATCCTTTCTTTGTACCTCTTCTTCCTTGCCTTTATATGCAAGGATCCCATTGTACAGTATGCACACTCTCCTTTTTATTTTATAGACATTATTTTGTTCTCATTTATCACTCATGGAAGGTATCATTGAATTTTCATTTCGATCTTGGTTGCTCCAACAGTCTTCAACTTTCATGTTTACCAAGACCCCCTAAGTTTATTGTCAATTACATGTTTTTTGTTTATTTATTGTAGGTGATAACTTCTAAGAAGTTGATGCATAATTTCAATAGGTTCCTTGATAAGATTCAAATATTTACCTACAATTGTATTAAGTCTCACCCCTGAAGAATATTTTCCTGTTGATTGTCAAGATTGGTTAATGCTATCAAGTAGGTTGCTTTGCATTTGAGGTCCAATCACTCTAAAATTTCAAGGTAAGCTCCATATAATTCCAATAAAATTTCATATGCACCACTTCTCTACATAGGTTCATATAATGCCACTTTTTTATTGATTCTCACTTTGAATATAGTCATTGTTCTTATTTCCTAGTTTCTAAGTCTTGCATGTGTTCCAAGTTGCATATTTTGTTAAGTTTTCAATTCAGTTCTCAATACCAACTCATATGGTTTTTAATTACTATTAGGATAGTTGGACATAGCCTCAGGTAACATTAATTTACACATTTTTTATAAATGCAAACACACCCCCAAAAAAACCCAAAACTATTTTCAAAAAAGGTTTATCTATAAGTTTATTTTGTTTGGTGAACCTAACATATCCTAGACTAGTATAGAATTCTAAATTGTAAAAGAATGAGTTTATTTGTATTCAAATGACTATTGGTCCCCACAATACTAATTTTTCCCTAATCTTTTTTGCCTTAGTGAACTAAAATGAACTTTAAGAATCATGATGCATTACATCTATGATTCTTGGGCCTCCATTACTTTTCCTCCTTCTTAGCTATGTACTTATGTATCCTTAATCATGTCTTGGAATTACTTATACTTCCCTCATCATTAATATCCTCATCCATCATCATAAATTATTTTACCCTTTGTCATATTTTCTACCCTTTTTGCATCCCAAGTATTTGATCTCAAATGCCTTCTTTCATATCCATTATCCTAGATCTTACTACTACCTCATATAATAATTGATTCATTCCCCTTCATCCCCTGTGAATTCATCCCCACACAATATTCCTCTTTCTCACCTTCAATTTTTCCAAACCATATGTACTATTTTACCCTATGTCCTGAGTATTTGATCTCAAATTCCTTCTTCCATCTTCATCATCTTAGATCTTACTGCTACCTCATATCCTAATTAATTCATTCCCTTCCATCCCCTATGAATTCATCCCCACATAAAGTTCCCCTTTCTCGCCAATAATTTTTCCACATCATGCATACTAGTTTAACCTGTGTCCCATTATCCCCCAATAATCTTAGTCCATCGCCTAATCTTAGTTCACTGTATTCCCCATTATCTCTTCCTCAAAACATTCTATTTGTAGTTCATCCTATTCTATATTAATCTAGTCTCCCCTCCTTCGCAAACCCACCTTACTCATCCTTATTTATTCCCACACTCACATTCTCATACTTCATTCCCCCAAAACTACCATCATTAGTATCATTTTAAGGAAACTTCCTTGAATAACCATAAAACCAAATACCATCACATACCTACACCTTATATTACCTCACATTTGTACCTCTCAAAGATTGAATTGAACTATTCACACCATTACATATCACACCTTCTAACAGTCTCATAAAAGATACCTTACCCATCACTTAACTAAGCAACCAATCAAAGACTCGTCACATTCTCCCATTCAACCATATCCATACCACCCATTTTTATTTGCATGATTCTCCTTAATACATCACTCATCCCACAACATCCTAAATTTACCATCATGCTAATTCACTTTGTCGACATCCTTCACATTATCTTATGAACCACCTTCTTTTCCTCCTACTCCTAGAGAACTCATACTGCCACACACTTCCCCTCCTAAATTACATCCACCCAAACAGTTGTGAAATATTCAAAACCCATTATGTATGCCACCACCTACTTTTCATAATACATTTGGCCACCACGTTACTATTTCCATCATTACTCGTATCAACACCATCCCTTCACCATGTGACATTTACCAATGCACCTTCACAATTTGACCTACATGTTGCACAAATGATTTTTGTTGCACCAAAATATTGACCTATTAATTCCCAATACAACCACCAAAGTTAATGAATCCATATGAGGCAATTAAGCCATGCCACAAACCCAAGAATTATGCCACATAGCACAAGGAGACCAAGGGCACACACCTTGTAACAATCCCCCCTCAGCACAAGCGAGGGGTTCGAACCCATGACCCAAGCTTTGATAGCAATTTTTGCACAAATGGTTGTTGTTGCACCAAAAGATCAACCTGTTAATGCTTGATACAACCACCAAAGTTAATGAATCCACAAGAGGCGATTAATCCATGCCACGAACCCAAGTGCTACACTGTTGTAATGTCCCTTGCCTGACTTGTCCTAGAATTTTCTTTTTGATTAGGTTTAGGTTCTCTTCTATCCAAATGAATATTCTCCTAATTTAATAACCTTAGATTTGAATCTTGTATTCACCATATTAACAACATATCTGTTAGCATTAATATCTAGATATCCAAATATAAATATAATCACAAATCAATAATAAAGACATATGAGGAGTGGCATGGGTAGAGTCATGTCAAGCTATCCATCTAAGCCCAAGAGCACAAGCATCCTATTAGGACAACCCACCCCTTGGCCCCGAGCGACATGAACGTCTCGAAGTGGCATGCTTAGAGGAAACACTTGTACTTGTTTTCTCTACTTGTGCCATCACCTCAAAAGACACTTAACCTACTAGGGGAAGCCAGTAGAGCTTATAAGTGGTTTTGGGCCTACCACCCCTCCATGATTGCAATTGACTGTTAAGCGGGACCCCCACCCCTCCATGGCCACAGTGGATTATTAAGTGGGGTTTTTAGGCACGACTTTTCTCAGGCCCTTCCTCCCTAGTAGGCTTGCAAACACTCAGAAGACAATCTTTTAGCAATCAAATAAATTTGCATTTATTATTGATTCTTTAAGTTAATATCAACATCATTATCATCATTATAATACTAATGAAAGTATTACACCAATAATCAGATTAGCAATATCTATTTCTTATATTCAAAATATTCTAAATATTATTGCTAAGTGAATACATCACCCGAGTTGCTATATCTCTCCATGTTTCCTTACTCGGATCCTTCAACCTTGTACTGAATTGATCATAGGATAAGGATAATTCATAAATATACATAATCTACTTATGTTTATTGTTGTCAAACAGATTGCACCCGTATGCTAAAATATTGAATTTTAGCAATCTGTTGACACATTGGAACTAATTCCAAGTTGTGGGTATCCTATAAGGAATTAGACCTCTAGATTCTAGGCTAGATCCTATGAATTTTTTCTGATTAATAAATGGGTGAATTGTTGGGAAAAGGATGAAAAGACTAAGCCTGAAACCTAAGCTGTAAAACTTTAATTGCAGTGATACACCTAAATGGAAATTTAAGACAACAAATTTATTTCACAAATGATTCTTCATGAGCCTATTTTCACAACTCAGATTGAACAACTCAAGTGCATAAATGATTTAGAGAAAGGCTTGACAATTCATTCTTTATGAAGGAAAAAACTTTCACAACTTAAAGGAATGAATATATTATGAGCACAATCTTTGACCTGCAACTAAGTATGTTTTTCTATGCACATGCATTCATGAATGTGACAAAAATTTATGGGTTTCAATATGAAACACAATAAATTTGCATCAAGAACACTTATAAGACACAACACCCGAATCCAAGAAGGATAATACCTGATTCACAATGATAACAGAAGGAAAAACTCTACACAAAATACACTAACATAACCTGTAAACCTGCTACTATATTAATTTGGAAGAATAAATGTTGAGTTACAAATCATTCGCTTTGCAGAGTGCAAAGGAGAAAAATAAGAACTAATGAAAAACAGTTAAGTTTTTCAATATATACAAAAAGCCTTTCCAAAAGGCATGTAAAAAGAACTGAAAGTCCAACTCCAAGAAAGGGTGATAACTCCAAGGCCAATTCCGAGCAGAAGAAAATATCTCTGAAAAGGAGGCCCAAATCCATGCAAAAACAAGTCCACTCAAGCTCAAACTCACTCCCAAGTCATAACTGATACATGCACTATTCCAATTGAACTGCAAATCCCACAAAAGGTGGGCCCAAGCATGCAAAAGCTACCTCGTTTGTGTCAATCCGCCCATGATGATTTGAACTCAACATTTATTTGATGTTTTATATTTGCATCATTGGATTTATTTAACTCAATGTTATTTTTCCTTTATTATAGTTGTATTAATTGAATGATTTATAATTGATCATTTAACTAATACAACTTTACATGAATTGGCAAGCATAACATAAAAATAGATTTAAATAAATCACTCACCCAACATTTTATTACAAGTATAATATAAGCCTCAAACAATTTTGCATGCCTTCTATTTCATGAATTGAATAAGCTCACGGGCCCCCTCACAATAGGTCATTTGACATTGAAAAGTCAACACCTCAACAAAATAATGAAATGATCACTATTTTAAAAAAAACTTTAGTCAGGAAAATTTTACCACATACCCATTCGACTTAGGGTTTTGACAAAAGGGCTACCGGAACCCTAAACCTAACTTCCATTTCACTTTTGGGAATTTTGAGAAGGCTTTAGGAAGAAGCTCTAGCTGCCATGCTGAGTGTTAGGGTTTTGAAGTTTCAAAAGCCTGAAAGCTTGAGATTTTGTCTACTATTCGTCGATTGTTGCTCTCCATCCCTATTGATAATGTTCTACTTTGAGCCATCATGAAACCCTTGTAAAATTTGCTCGAGGTTCAGGAACCCATCATTGTTTCTGCCTTTATTGTTGGTGAACTTCTTCGCATAGACCTGGTGTTGGTGAGTACTTTGTAAATGGTTTTCTTTTGTGGCTTTCTTTTGTTTATTGAAGCAAAAAGATAGCCATAAGACCACGACCAGTATGAATTCATTTCCTGTCGTGCTTTTCCGATTCATGTAAAGTTGTATATAAGTCCCACAGATATTTCATGTGAGCTCTTCTTACTTGTTCAATGGTTCCTAAGAGACTAGGCCGCCATGGAAGTTTGTCTTTGCATAAATATGATCTATTTATGTATGTATGCCCAATAGGATATATACGTATTTCCTCTAACTCCCTTGTTGGTCTTGTGCTTCACAATGCCTATTCTCCACTGTGCCGCCATAAGTATACTGGACTTGAGCTACGTGCTTTCTTGGAATTTCCAATCTTTGTTTGGCCAACTGTGTATTAGTTCTTCCTGTCTTAATTCTATTATGGTACTTGGAATTCATGAAAATGATCACAGGCCGTGGCTTTATATTTGTGCTTCTGACAGTCTTCTTCTAAGCTTAGGCTCGCATCATTTATGGATCATTCATTTCAGCCTTTGTGTCTTTTTTTGTCAACACTGACCATGTACAGGCCGTGGCTTTATGAGTTTCTTGGTTCAGCCTGTTTCCTACTGGATATTATTTGCATCTTCACTTGACTTGCTCCGATAATTCTGTGCCATTTTGATTATACTTTGAACTCCTTCCCTGGACTACCTTCAATATGCTGAATTGCCTCCATCTTGCTACTGGAAACTACAACAACTTATGATTTCTGCATTTAAAATTGTAACATTTACATATTACTTTGACAATCATTATCATGTTATAACGCCATATTGCACTATGTTCAGGAAGCTTCCTGTTCTATGCTATTCAATGATTACGAATAATGTTTTCTAGAATTGTCGGTTTTGTTACCCTCACAATACACTCCTTCCAAACACCTGGTTGCAAAATATTCACTGTAGAAGCTCACTGTACAAATTTGTTGCTTTGATATGACTCCATATCAAACCCCCTACACCTGGCACTCTACATGCATTTATCAAACCATAATATAATCTCTGACTTGTAAAGTGCTTCCAGTGTGAAAAATTTACTCAAAAACTGGTAGTTGTATGATATCCCTGCAATGAAAAACTACTGTCATTATCTCTATAGATTGTGATCTTATTATACACTTTGATAGTAAGTAGATCATGCAATGGCTGTCACAAACATTGGATTGTTCTTTTGTGCTACTCTATTGTAATATTGAAATTGAAACATCGAGGATTCACTATATTTCTTGCAAACTTTGCAACCACTAAATGGTGCTCAGATTCCTATGACTGTCAACAAAAAAGATACAAAAAATAGTGATTATTTAATCCTAGCTAATGGTAATTCCTTCTTTTCATCTGTTCATGAAGAATTAGCATTTTTGACAACATTCTATAGATGATAACTGCAATCTGAAAACTTAACAACTGTACTTCTCATGTCTTAAAATGCTTTTCCTAATGTATGACCTTCGCCAAGGTTGCATATCAAAATCCATGACAGGTATCCATTGCACAACTTAAATACCCTTCGTTGCCCTTAATGATTGATGCTGAAATATATACTTGTATGCCTATTAAATAATATATATATATTAAATGGTCTATATTCCAATGCATAACAATCATTGTTGTTGCTGAATTGAGATCGTATTTCTCAATGTTTTTCCTCCTCCTTATTTTCCTTCCTTATATTTATACCATTCAAGGTAGGTGACTCACAATAATATCTATTTTTGAAAATAATATATTATTACTAGTAATTATGATATTTCAGATTATATACTTATTTTATTATTTTATTTTGATGTTGAACATATTTTAACATTAAAGTATAATAATAAAACCAATTTGCTAATATCTTATTATTATTTTATTCTAATGTATTACAATCTTTGATGTGTAATGATTATAATGTTTATTTATTATTATTATTTTTGATATTATGTTATTTAATACTAGAATGTAATAACAATAATTTGCTTATATATTATTATTATATTTGTTATTTCATATTTATATATTGATATGGTACACATTTATTTTATATTTTATATTAATATTGCTATTTATTAATTTATTTGTATTTTAACACTTGGTTTTTATGGTATTGCTATTTTGGGGACATGACAACTACATAGCACAAGGAGACCAAGGGAGCACACCTTGCAACACTACATCTGCACAGAACTCAAGTAGTTATAAGTATAATTAGAATATATTACCCATCATCCTCCTTAACCATCAGTAGGATGGACTAAATCACCATTATCACTTGAAATCATCTCACATCCATCCCCTCTTGAAATGGTTTTAATATAATATGATAGATATAATATCCAAAGAGATTGTATTCCTCACGTGTGACCATTGTATGTTCTAGCCACCATTGCAACCATTGATGATGTTGTCCCTTCTAAAAAAGTCATACCACATTGATTGAAAATGCCCTTGCATGATTAAGGTTTTATGGCTTCATTTGTAGACCTTTTTCATAGCTTTACCAACATTTACCAATTTAACATCAATACCAAGGTTTCCTTAGTACAAATCACAAACTACAAACAAGATTCCCTAGAGACTGTTCATGAATTTACAACTAGGTTCTTCTCACTACTCATTAACAAGAAATTTTAGCCTACTAATGATGTGGTGTAACTAATATGTTTTGAAAATCTTTTTATCATGCATCCAAGACAAGTTATTATTTACATAAATTAATTCTCTATATGAAGTAACTTTGAGGACCATTTAATTTGATTGCACCCTTGAAGAATATAGACAAAAAAAATCATCCTACACTTAGATAAGACAAAATAAATTCATATCATTACATAACCCTCTTGAATATTATTTCCTTTTCATGTAGAATGTAATGTCCCCGATTTGGAGGTAGAGTAATTTAATTAAATTAATTGATTGAGTTGTCCAAAATAATGATATTTCATAAGGATGACTAATTGATTATTTTAATTAAATTAAAAGTGGTATTAAATTAATTATTTGTAAGGTTATCAAATAAATAAATATTAGAAGGTGACCTTATATTTAATTAATTTAATAAAGTGACTTAAATAAATATATTATATCATAAAGTCACTTAAGAAATAAAATATATCTTTTATCCCACATTGACAAGAAAAATGTGTGAGCCCTCCCAGGAAAAGTATAAAAAAATCTTAAGAGCTCATTTTTGGATATCCAGGAATTGGCATTTGAATTGAAGAACTTGTTTGGTGAAGGAGCCATCCAGGGTTTCTTCCATTTCCAGCCATTGGGAATGGAAACTCTCATTGGTTATGCAATTTTGAGGTTGTGAAATATCAGTTGAATTATTGCTTTATTGTGGGCTTCACTTCAGAAGTTCAATTTTTGTACATTGGAGGATTTACAGATTTTTCATTAGATCTTATCTCCAATCATTGGAGGGTTTCAATCTGCATACTCATACTCAGATTTTGGTTCATATTGGCATATTCTTGCATCCAAATTTTGTGGGCATTGGCTCAATCTCTTCGTGGTTGCTTGGAGATCATTTTAGGAACAAATTGGAGGTGTTTCAAGGCTGCAATTACTTATTACTAAGGACTGATATGCTATAGGAAGGGCATCATTGGCAAGACATTTTTGTTCATATCTCATCATTGAAGCATCCTATGGTTTTGGGCATTGTTGCATTTTGATCCTTTGGTCCTACCAATCATTTCAAGTTCCAAGAAGTGGAGTTTTCTTGTTACATTTATTTATCTAAAATATTGCCAGGCAAGGGTAGGGACAACTTCACCAAGGAGGGGTGATTTCATGCTTGGCGGTCCTAAAAAATGCTAATAAAAATTTAGAGGCATTGTCACGCCATTTTCTATTCATTCCTTGCTTCAAAATCAGGTTCCTTCATGTTTTTGGAGTATTTGCATTGTTAAATTAGTTTGCATAAGTTATTGTTGTAGATGATAATTTTATATCAGACTTGCATTACATTGGAAAATTATTGTAAAGCCAAGAGTCTTGGCTGCTCACATCAATATCAACATTGTGATTGAGTTGCATAAAGGAGTCATAAGTTACATATCGAAATTTGATGTAGTATTCATGTCTATGATTTGCATAATAGATTGCATGCCAAGTGTTTGTGAAAATGCTTCTTGGTTGTAGGTGTACGTTTATCATTATAAATTTATGTATTTGCATTTGAAAAGAGTAAAAACAAGTGCATTTCATTCTCATCTTATTGTTAGATCTTTTGACATTCATTTCAAAGAATTGGCATCATTTCTACTTGATTTTAAGAGCATACACAACAAACTGAATTTCACAACAGCAAACTACAACTTCACATACAAAGTGTTTGACAATATTCCTTGAAACTTAAATCAACAAGTTAAGGTCGGTTTGAGCAAGGGATATTACATAGAAAGAGGGTTGATTTTTTGCCACAATAGACACTTTGAAGGAGACCTAAACCCCACATAACACTCATGTTATTTTGTTCTCACCAGTCACCATCATAAATAAGGGCATTACATAAAACAATGTTAGACTTTAATTAATCCACATGTAACACCTGTCGACCTCCTACAATGATTTCAATAACGAAGCTTTTACAACCATGATTTAGAGACTGGACATCTAACCTGAATAGCCATCTTAACCATCATGAAGGTGCATTTAAATTATCAACCCAAAGACGTGAACTTGAAATGGGTCAGCACAATATGTGCACTAGGAACTCAAAGTAGTCATCTTCATTCTACAACTAAGAGACTTGTTGATGGTTAAAATGACACAAACAACATTAAAATAGAATATTTCTACTCTATTTCTCCTGAAAGAGGAAGACAACGTGTAGTATCCTAACTCCCAAGGTCCTGGTAGTTGGTTCTCAACTGTCTGATGTCACTCAATCGGTTCATGCAATTGTAATATTCAAGGGGCTTGTGCTGGTAACAAAGGATTCAAGCTATGACTCTCTTTATCAAAATAGTTCTTGTAAATCAATGGGTTTTAAATAAAAGAAAAAGATAGATCCCAGGGGTAAATCAGTAAGTATGAATTAAATTTATCTAATGTCTAGACATATACTTTTAACAATGAATGTTTTCTTAACCGATCATAAAAACCATAGCATGACACAACCCACAGTATGATTGTACCATCGTATACATCTTAGGTGCTTAATTCAATTACACTATTCGCATGTCACAAGTATTTCCAAGATTTCAAAACAACACACACATTCATTCATCATCAAAACTATAGATCAATAGACTTCAATAACTTTAATTCAATGACAATTTAACAAGATAATCTTTAAACCTGGTTTCTTCTAATGACTTTCATCACATAAGAAACTATCATGCTTCAGCACAATCACTGGCATTCAGGTGGATTATAACTCATTAACCTTATCAAACAACACAATTCAATGTAAACTCCATATTTCGTAAACCTGTAATTCTATTAACTGTAAAAAGATCTAGTACAATGTATCTCTGCAAAACTCTATAAAATTCTATCTCCTAGCACTAGGTAAGCCAATCCAATTCTCAATTAGCCAACCCTTACAATGTGATACCCATCTGGTATTTATAGATATACAAAAGAAGTTCGAACTTCACTTCTATCTTAGGCTTTCCACCTTTTTAGGAACAATCAACTTTCTTGGAAACTCAGATCAACTTTGATCTTGAGTCCTTACATTATACATTCAGTTTGATCTAACAATAGAAGATAGAAAATAGAAGAAAAGAAGTCATGCGCCCTCAAGACTGTCAGTGCTTGCATGCATGCAACATGCAAAGAAGAAGATCATCATGCATGCGACATGCAAGGAAGAAGAACATCATGCATGCAACATGCAAGGAAGAAGAACATCATGCATGCAAGATTTTATGCATGTGAAGCCAGATCCGCCATGAACTCATCATAACTGGTGAAGACTTGTTGTAGCATATCCATATCTAGCCCATCAATCCAGTCATCTTCAAATTTGATGCGATCCAACTCAACTGCAGCAAACTCTTTCATACTTTTAACCTTGATCAATTCTCTCCCTGCAGCTTTTATTTCTTCTTTGACTTCTACAAGCCGATCTATCACCAAGTCTCCTCCATCATCTTTCTCCTGCATGAGTCCTTGGAATCTTTCATTCCATTTCTCTCTAACCTGACTCAAAGGCATGCCATCTTTTGTCATTACATTCACATCTACATTATGGCCATGACCGCTTCCAACTCTTCCAACTGCTCCGTCAACTTATTAACTGCTTCCTGAATCTCATCCTTGTGTTTGCTCAAAAAGTCAGTTCTAAACTTGAGTATGCGAGAAGTCTTTTCTATAAAGTCTTTGTTATCATCTTCAAGTATAGATTGTTCTAGAAGAGTAGTTAGAGGCAATGTATTTATCTTTTCTAACCTTTCACTATACTCCTTATACTCTTCTTCTTGTTTTTCTGATGCCTCAATGTATTGATGCATCTCTTTTATTACTCCCTCTGCTTCCTTGTAGGCCTCAAATCCTTTTGTCAAAAGCTCACCTACCTCTCGGTTCACTTTGTCTATCCATTTGTCAACCATCTCCGCCTTACCTCTAACTTGCACCAAATCATCAACCTCCTTTTTGCTTAGCAAAACAAGAGTCTCAATAGCTGCAACCTGTTGTGACCTTGGAGAGGAGACACTCTTCAAGAATGAATGTAACTGATCCAATTGATCCTTAAGCTCATCTTTCTTTTGTTTGTCCTTCATCATTCTTGATTTAGTTGTTGAAGCCACCACATCAATCAGATTCATTTGTTGATTTCTAGTGGGTCTTCCCAAATTAACCGTACTCAATTGATAGTCTATTAGCTGCATATCCCCTACCTCCTTTTCAGTCATAGGCATGGCACATTCAGCAACTATCTCCCCTTTATTTGTGAGTCTAGTAGAATGTAAGACTTTAGCCTTCTTTTTAGGCCTTTCCTGTTTAATCCCCTTCATCATGTCCTCCCAATTAAGAGGTTGAGGAGGTGTTCTAGCTCTCTTCTGCAGGTCTAACTTCAACCATGTAGGAGCACTGGGAGTAGTCATCATCATGGAAGAGGAAGCAACAATTATTGAGGATGGCTGAACATTTACCTCAGGTTGAGAATCAACCTTTGCTTTTTCTTGTTGCTCCTATAGCACATGCATCTGCACCAACTTCTTAGCCTCTTCTCTATCTCGTTGTTCTTGCATTTTCTTGTCTTCTTCTTTTCTCAATTTCTCTTTTTCCAAGGCCTCTCTTTCTAACCATTCTGCTTCCAAAGCTTTAAGTTTTGCAGCTTCGGCATCTTCTTCCTTTTGCTTCCTAATTAGCTCTTCAGCCTCTTTTTCTTTCCTTATCTTTTCTGATTCTTCCTTTTCTATCCTTTCCATTTCTAAGGCTATGAGCTTCTCTTCCTTTTCCCTTTCTTCTTCAGCTTGTTGTTTCTTAATTAGCTCTTCAACATCTCTTTCCTTTCTTAGAGCTTCAACTTCTTGTTCTTTCTCTCAAGCTTCCTCTGCAAGCTTTAGTCTAGCCACCAGGGCTCCCTTTCCCTTTAGTTTCTTGCTTTCTCCTCCTCAAGATCATGGATTTTCTGTATCAATTCCAATTTGTCATTGTCTGCCTTGACCTTGATCTCATGCTCTTGTTGCTATATTTTCTCCTCCATTTCATCAGCTGTTGTCCTTGTTTCAATTTATTTTTCCTTTAATTGCTGCTGGTGAAGTAGAGCGTCAGCTTGTAACTTTACTTCCATTTCCTTTTGCTTCTCCATAGAATCCCTTACATCAGATTCTCTTGTAGCATCTTCAAACTGTTTCCATTGCTCTTCTTGTGTCAGAATTTGCTCAATAGTCCCATCTAAAGGCATGTTTTCTTGCAAGTCCTTCTCTGAAAGAGTTTCATCCGATTTTGTCTCAATTTCTACCAATTCTTCCTCCACTTCTTTTCCTTTATCAGTTTCAGCCATGGCATAAAGTACTCCTTCTTGAACCTCTTTGCTTTTCTTTCTTGTGAGTGGGGCTTGTGTGGATGACTCACCCAATGCAGGAGTAGAAACAACAAATTCCATTGGAACATCTCCCTCTGGTGTCTCTTCTTCCTCATCAACTACATCAAGTTCTATTTCTTCAACATCTGGAGGAAAGAATTCTAATGGTTCCTTGGAAGGTGTCTTTCTTTTAATCCTCTTATACCCTTTACCTTTCTTAATGACTGGTCCTTGAGGAACTTGAACTATCATCATCAACCATTGCACACTTCTATCCAAGACTGTTCTTCCAATTTTCTTAATATCAATTGTTTCTTCCTCATTCCAGTCTATTGGATCTATGTTTTTGGTGCCAATGTTCAAAGCTTCATATGAGGGATCTAATACAATTCCATCATCCACCAAAGTGTTAGGAATATTTTCTTTAATACCAAGCTCTGACATGAGTGAGACTGATAATCTCTCATAATTCTTCTTCCTCAAGTCATACTCATCCTACCTATCACACCAAAAGTCCTCTAACAAATTAAAGTGTTTAGTGAATACTGAAGGTAATAAAGCATGCATTTTCTCCCTTGGATCAAAATACTTACGAGCTGTATACAATCCCAATTTCAATTGTATCAACTCATTACAAACCACCTTTGCTCCCTTCAAATGTTGACAATTATATTCACCCAGTGTCATGGGAAATTAATGGCATCCTGTCTTGTGCTTGATCCCAAACCTAGCATTAACTCCAATGGCTTGATACACAAACTCCATAAGCACTATTCTATTGCTGCAGCATCTTGGAAGCAAATGGGGATGACCTTCAAAACCAAACAATCTGAAGTATGTAAATTTGGGGTACTGGATATACCAACTTCCCCATTCAAAAATGAATGCCATGGCTTCTTGACTTAATCTATATCCTGCATCTCCACTCAACTGGTTGATAACCACATATAAAAAGGCATCATTGAATCTTTTGAAGTGACTCTCAGCAACTTGAAGAGATAATTGATCATAGTGCTCCCATACCTTCTTTTGTCCATCCAAGGCTCCCATTATACCTACTCTGTTTAATCCTAGGAAAATCCCCAATCTTGCTGCAACATAAACCACATAAGAAGTCATGAAGAAGGATTTAGTCTGTCTGACCCTTGTGAGCTGATCATGTATGGCATCAGAAACAATCATTGACCAATCAAACTAGTAATCACCCTGAAAGATTACTTGAATAAAATGAAACATCCATTCCTTGAAGTGGAAGGCATCCCTCTTCCCAAACACTCTGGACAACATTAATATCAAATTAGATATCTCCTTCTTGAAATCTGCCCTCTTTGGCTGGTCTGCCAGCTTGCTTAAAGATTTCTTCTTCGTGCTTAACCATCTTTTGTTTAAGTGAGACTTATTGGAGTCTTTATGCTTGTTATATTTCTCCAATGCCTCTACCTTAGTTAGCTGCACCAAATTCTTGGGATCAGGAACATTAAATATGCTTTGGAACAATTATGGAGTAAGATCTATAATCACATTATTTTGTGAATCCATGCATAATCTTGTAGCAGGATTGTAGGTACTAGCCACTGTCAATATCAACTCTGGACACTTAACTGATAAAGGAAACACAGTGATATATGCAAGACCAGAGTCAACAATCCTTTGTGTTCTCCCTGTCAAGTTTGCCCGTTCTGCAAAGGTCTCTTCATGTAATTCTTCAAAGCTATACTGGCTCAGATTAGTATCTATGATATCTGACCAGTCTGATTCCACCTTGCTTACTTTCACCACCGGATTCCTATGATCATACCTCAATGTATAAGGCAGCTATTCTGGTTTCACCTTCTTGATTTTCGGTGTTGTTTTTGATGTTCCAACCAGTTGATTCCTTCGAGCAGCCTCTCCTGACGTTCTTGACATCTTTCAATTTTCCTACAAGCGAACTTCTAATTAGATCTTTAGATATCATCATAAAACATGTTTTTAAAACATACTTGTTACACATACATCGGAGTCGGAACCAGACAGAAGCTCAAAAGAATCTCTTTTACAAAACTAGTAGACTCGGAGCAAAAACCGATATAGAAACTTCACCTAATAACAAATGGGCTCAAAGTCGGAGTCGAGAAGGTTATCAAAACCGGGATCGGAACAAAAAAAGGGATTTGGTTTTCTTCGAATTTTACTTTTTTCCATATTCTATTTCCATTCTGCGTCCGCCTCCGATTAGGTTATCATTACTTTGAAGAAAGACTTTCCATTATATGCAAAGCTGGAAATGGGATGAGAATAGAATCAATAACTTTTTCAAACAAAATCCTTAAGTTCAAGATCGATTTCGATCCCGCCTCCGCCAATGTTATCATACATTTCAAGGAAAACCTTTTACAACTCAGAATCAAAAAAGGAATAAAAATGGAATCAATAACCTCGTAAAACAAAACTCTTAGGTCCACAACCCATTCCAATCCCGCCTCCGTCTATGCTAATCATGACATCATCAAATTTATTTATTTTCAACACAATTTCATGATTAAGACCTAGGTTGCTATAAAATGGCAAAGGAGCTTAAAAACTCTACCCTCATATGCCTGTGGCGAACAATTGTGTTTTAGGGCCATTATTTAAATCTTATTAAAGTAATTACAGAGACCAACGAAACCCTAATCTAACAAACCCGATAAAACTAGGGCACGGGTTTAAACCCTACCCTTCTACCAAACGATGAAACCCTAATTAACTTTAATCTACCCTAGCTCACTGTAAATCCCTAATCTACCTCACTGTAAATTCCTAATTTAACAAACACCATTAAAAACCCTTAATCTAATCTAATCTACTGCAAACCAAAAACGACATGACACAATCACAATTAAGACGTGAAAGCGGCAATGCCCAAAAATAGCAAGAAACGACATGATAAAACAAGAAAACAAATATTTAAAGTAAAATAAACAAGACAAAACAAGAACCTGCTCATTCAATCACATCGATGATCATAGAATTGCTTTAAAACACAATGATTGAACACATGAGCAGATATAAAGCAAAACACAATGAACACAACTGCAAATAAACAATGAACAACAAAGATAAAAGGCCTACCTCAAACGCAAACAAACCCCAAGCTAACTTTCTGAATTGATTCACACATAATATCCCTTCTCTATCTCGATCAATTTGCTCAAACGAACTCTGTTATTGCTCTTCGCGCTCTTAGACTTGTGATGATAACAACAATGATCGGCTTTAACCCTTAATAAAGGTCAATATGTGAATTTCTACCTACACCGACAACCACCATTAATGCATTAAAACGTAGTAAAGGTGGAGTCAGACTGTAAGAGAACAAACACTGGTCTGCAGTGTGCTTCAGTCAAAAAGTCAATGACAAAGAGTGGCAGGAGCGGAACTAAAATGGAATTGGGATCTTAAATTTATAAAATTTCCAAACCTCATTCCCATTCCGGCTCCGCATCCGACAACTACAAATAAAATAAAAACAAATACAAAAAGTTAAGTAAAAGACCAACCTAATAAAACAAAATACGAAAACCGAGACAAAGCAAAAATAAAAAAGTAGCGGAGGCGGGAGCGGAATAGATTGTGATTTTGCAAATTTTCATAACGACCATCCCAATTCCCACTCCGGCTCTACTTCCGCTAAAGACCAAAAACAAAGGCAAAGAAAAGACTGTCAGGATAGAACCAAAAATAAGCCTCAAAAGAACTTTCAGAACCCGATTCAGTTCCGGTTCCGATTCCGACAGAGAGACCAAAGAAAAACAATGTATTGGCAAAACTAGACTCCAAACTTTGTTTCAAAAACAACTAAGTACAAAAAAAACAAAGGGGGACCCATTTTGACCAAGGTAAAAGATGGGGTGGTTATGCAAGGCATAACAAGACTTAATACTGAAAGTAAATTGCATGGAAAGAAACAAAGTAAATTTTGAGCATTACTCAACAATTAAACTTAATCTGATCATGCATGATAGAAATGAAAATCTGAGTAGCAAACATGAAACTGCTCTGCCTGCTTTGGCTGTAGGAACAGTCACATAATGAAATCCTAGTGGTTGCAGCAATAGTCGATGCCAGATTCTTAACTAAGTACTAAACAAAAGATAATACTAATCTAACTAAACTAAAGGAGTGAATTACTCACCAAGTGGCCCCCCTTGGATGAGTATCCTCTAAAACTAATGCAAACTTAGATACTCAGCTCATAATCTCATTTTATTCAATGGAAATTGCAAATACAAAAGAGTATGTTTGTTAGTATTATCGGATTGTACAATAGCTTGGCAACTAACCCCTTGAAGAAGGAGGATCCAAACTTTATTTATCAGCTAAATAGGGCATTCAACTCCCACTAACTGAGAGGACGCCATTTAGGGAAAGCAAGGAAAAGAGTGGAAGGGTGGTTACACATGCAAGGGAATCTGTTCAGACATGCATACCCAAACATAGACTCGACCACTGCAATAACGCCCACATTTCTCAATGTCATTAAAGATCAGCATAAGGTGGTTACATGTGGCTGACATGGGAATCTCCTGTCGTCATCCTCTAGTTGAACTTCATGTGATTCCTCTGCATGACCAGTTGGTGGTTGCATTTCTCAACTTAGCATTTTCAATCATGTCTGCATGGCAATGTCAGTACGCATAATAACTGCATAGCTATAATCACCTTAAAGAACATTCATTAACCACATGCAAGATTAATATAGATAGTCCACATAATAGTTTAATATCATTAAAACTAGCATAAATGGAATTAAACCCAAATGTCTTATGGTTTGAGATAAACTATATAAAATTACCAACATGTAATATTAAAGTCCATGGTAACTTCAACAAATAAACTATAGATTATATCCATAACTAGACCAAAAACTAGACTCATCACTCCCCCTAACCTAATGTTTTGTTGGTCCTCCAGTAGGGGAAGAGTTATGCTTTTGCTTGGTCAAGGCTTTGAAATCTACAACCGATAATTGTCCAATATCAATGTCTGTTGTGGGCGAATTAGGGTTCTAGTAGAATCCTCCCAACCTATCAAGTCTCCTCCATCTTTGATGTTCCTCAACAATGTCATATCGGTAGAACTTGAAATTTGGTACAGGCCACATGAGGATAGGTGGCTGAAAATTCAGGGGAAGCCATTCACATCCCTTTGTTCTCCCAATCTGAATGTACCTTTCAATTCTTTTTATTGCAGCAACATAGTTGTGGATGGAATGTGGTTCAACTTGTTTCAGCTCATCAGTTAATGTGTTTCATCTCTGGGATAGGTATCCTCTCATAAGGTCCTCTTTTGTTGTTGTTTTTACCTCATATTCACTATAAACTGCCTCAATCCAAGGCATAATCCTGTTACCATAGCTCAGCCCGAAAAGCATTTTATTCCATTATGTGTAAATGCCTTTGTGGTTCCTTGATTTGGCTCTAATGGCTAGGGGAATATTGGATTTTGTCCCCTTATAATTATTATATTGTTCACCCTAGCTAATCTCATTTTGTACCCAAGACATGAATGCTCTCAATTGGATGTCCCCCACATAAAGCAGCGGGTTCTAGTCTTGGTCTTTAGTTACAACAAAATTCTGTAAATAAAATTCACATAATAAATTTTTCATTTCAGGGGAGGCAATTCTATAAGCATTGAAAAATTCAACAGGAGTTTCGATGGAGGGGTTCAAACTTGAGATAATTCTTGATAATTTAAAGGAGAGATATTTCTCTTTTAGGTGCAGAGCATAAACCCTTGGATGGGTTCTGCATTCTAAAATTTGTGGCACCAGGGTTGCAATGTCGCTCACCCTTTCCTTCAGAAAGACAATCTCTTCATTCTTTTCTTCAATAATCTCATCCCTCTCTTGGATTTCCCTTTTCAATCTTTTTTTTTCCTTTTTCCATTCCTCCTCCCTTCTTTGTATCTCTTTCCACAAATTCAAAATTGTTGCATGCACTGAAAAAATCAGGAGGGTTATGGATTCCTACCAGGGTTTTTGTGGATAGTTGCTCTCTATATAGAACTATATGCATAGACTCAGGATGTCCCACTGGTTCAGGTTGTAGAGGTACAATTTCTCTTTCCTCCTCTTGTTGCAAGGCCCCTTGTTCTTGTTCTTACAGTTGTTGCAGGAACTTCTGATCTATTTCATGGTTTTTCTATAGGAACTCCTAATCTTGGTCTTGTTGCAGGAACTCCTGATTTTCTTTGTGTTCTCAATTTTCAACTTCTTCTGTAATGGCATCAAGATCTGCCAGGGTCATTTTGGCTGCGTTATCGAATATATTTTCTTCTTCTACATTTTCTTGCTCCATTGGAGCTTCAGTGCTCTCACATGATATCCCACCAAGCTCAAGGTTTTTCTGTGAAAGCATATCAACAACCAGTTTTGATTTCTTGAGAGGGCTCTTATGTTTTTCTTTGGCTGCAGGATGAATAGTGCCAACCTTTCTTTTCTTAGGACTTGGTGCTTCTCTTTGCACAGACTGTGTTTTTCCTTTCCTTGCTTATGCCTCCCTATTCTGTGCCCTAGTTCTTATCATAGTTTCAAGTGGAATATTATCATCCTCAGAATTTGATTAAGAATTTTCTCTTTCAGAGTGCTCAGGCTCAGAGGAACTAACATCTATAGTCCTTTCTTTAGTAGGAGGATTCACACCAAGGTCAACACCAGAGGTTGAAGCACCAGGGGTGTTTTCAACATGCTTAGTTTTTTACTAGACCTACGTGTCTGAGGTAAAACCCTAGGTTGCAACTGCTCAGGTCTAAATTGATCAACTTTTATAAAATACTCCTAGGTCATTCTAGGTGTTGCATCATGCAGAGATTTTACAACCAACAATTTAATTAGACAATGGTGAGAAACATAGTTGTCCCTATCTTTTTGAGTTTTCATTGCCATGATGGAGAGAAGGTTGTACAAGACATTGGCCACATTCATTCTCCTCCCATGCCTCATATGACTTAACAGTTTGAAATGCACTAAATGCAGGTTCAATAGTCGACCCTCACAAGTGATATATCTGATAATATAGACAGTTGCTTGCTTCCATGGCTCAAGTAGAGAGAGTCTTTTAGCACCCTGTTTGTCAATAGTAATTGGAGGATCACCATGTATTGTGAATATAGCCCTGGCTGACCTGGCATCTCTAGAAACAGGGTAAGGTTCACCGTCAGCTGGTAACCCTGACACTTTTGCAATTTGTTCCTCAGTTGCCACAACCTCCAACCCTTTTACTATGGCTTTTCCATCTAAAATTTTTTGGGCGAACTCTAGTGCAATACCTTCGTCAAAACCATCCAGCCTCAGGAAATAGTCCAACTAGCCATAGTTTCAAAACTCGACCAGACACTGTGCATCCTGCAATAAAGCATTATGAACTGAGGGTTCATTTCGAATGAGTCTGCCTCCCATTGTCTGTAATCAATCTATCACTATACAAAATTCCCTTCTGTAATTCTCATTTGAAAGAAAATTCCTTTATGCTCACTTGCTAGCTGAATTGTCGACTGAATTTTCCTTCACTCTATTTTTTACCATTTACTATTTGCATTTCAAGATTATAACAGGGTGAATAATGGAAAGGAATGGTAATAAAAGGAAGTTATGATGAGAGGAAATGGCAGCAGTAGTTTAGTGTCACATCACATATGCGAGACGTCTTTTATTTCAAATTTAAAACCAGCTCAGCAAGATTTGCTGACATAGAAAATCATTGACTAACATGTGGCAATATATCTACATCTTTCTTTCCCCTCCCCCCAACCTAAATTTGGACATGTTTCCACACATGCGAGATGGTAGTAGTGATTTGACAGGGGGATTATAGAAACTATGTGAATGCCCATACTAGCGTATAATGATTAAATGAAATGCTTTAAAAGATAATTAAGAATGCAATTAATTCACACATACCTGAGTGTGTACAAGCATGATTGTGTAGAGGATTCATTGCAACGATTGTGTAGAAAGTACTGTTCACCTTTTTTAGGAAATAATTAAGCAATTAATGATGATGAAGTGGAATGGTGTGAGGTGGAATGAAGTGATGGAAGAGAGAGAAAGGTGGTACAGATGGACGGATGGGCGAATGGGTGAAGAAATGTACTTCTACAAAAGTAGAATTCTTTATTATGACAAGTATGTACCTTAATTATCTAGAAGGAGGGACACTAGGTCATCTGCCTTCGGCTGCAGAAACTCCTCGACTGCAGGAACTGTGCTCGGGTGTTACATGTTGGATGAATTCCTGTAGGAACTCTTCTTTGGAAGTTGGCCTATTATACAATTTGAGACAATGCCCATTGACTAGTAATTTGAATCTGACAGGGTCAATGGTGTTGAGTTGCACAACTCCATTGGGAAAAATCTCAGCAATGTCATATGGTCCTAGCCACCTTGTCTACAATTTTCTTGCATTATCTTGATACCATGAGTCATAAAGCAATGCCCAATCACCTGGCTGAAATTTCTTCTCTTTGATAAATTTGTCATGCCATTTGACTCTTCGACTCTGCACAACTTCAGTATGGTGCAAGGTTGTTTTCCTCATCTCATCTAAAGCATTTAGTTGCATGATCCTTTCTTTTTGTGCCTCAGAAATTTCCATCCCCAACTCTACTACAGTTATGAGGGTCTTGTGCTCGAATTTGATGGGCATCATGGTTGTCTTCTCATATAGTAGCTCAAATGGGGTGAATCCTATAGTTGTCTTCCAGGTGGTTCTATAAGCTCAAACTGCTTCTGATAATCTGTTTGCCCAATCCTTTTTGTGAATATCCATTGTTTTTGTTAGGATGGCCTCAATCTCTTTGTTTGTCACCTCAACTTGTCCATTTTCCTGAGGGTGATAAGGAGTAGATTGTTTGTGCCTTATGTTATATTCATTAACTAGTGTTGTAACAAGTGTTGAGGTAAACTGAGCTCCTTGATTAGTTACTATTTCTCTGGGGACTCCATACCGTGTGAAAATTTCT
This sequence comes from Sequoiadendron giganteum, assembly GCA_007115665.2. Lineage (NCBI taxonomy): Eukaryota > Viridiplantae > Streptophyta > Pinopsida > Cupressales > Cupressaceae > Sequoiadendron > Sequoiadendron giganteum. The sequence continues at coordinate 502,341,694 of CM021106.1, forward strand.
TCATAAAGAAATTTTGCAATTTTGTTGTCTCTGGCATGTTTCATAGCTTTAACTTCTACCCACTTAGTTACATAATCAGTGCGTACCAAAATATAATACTTACCATTTGATGGGGGATCAATGGGTCCCACAAAATCCAATCCCCACTTGTCAAAGGCAGTGACTACTACTTGGGGATAGAGTGGCATCTCATCTGACTTGGTTGGTCTGCCCATCCTTTGGCATCTATCACATTTTCATGTATATCTTCCTACATCTTTGTGGAGTGTAGGCCAATAGTATCTTGTTTTCAAAAAAAATATTATTGTCCTCTTGGCTGCAAAATGTCCTCCACAGGGTTCATCACGGCATGCATGAAAAATTTCATAGATCTCATCTTCCCTCACACATATTCTCATAACATAATCTGGTCTAGTATAAAATAGGCATCCAACTATACATGAAAAAGGGAAATATTTTTCAATCAACACTCTTCTCTCTTTTGGAGAGAAGTGAGGAGGAACTCTCCCTGTCACAAGGTAATTAGCTATGTCAGCATACCGGGGTGTTTGCACACTTATGGATAATATATGCTCATTAGGAAAGGAGTCATCTATGGCTTGACTGTCTTCTGATGTGGTCAACCTTTAAAGAAAATCTGCAACAACGTTGGCCTTCCCTGTTTTGTCCATAATAGTTATGTCAAACTCCTGTATCAACAACAACCATCTGGCTAACCTTCCTAAGATCAGGGGTTTATTCATGAGATAATGGTTGGATGATCAATGTGCACAAAGATTTGGTAGCTTGTTATATAGTGCCTGAATTTGTTCAAGGCATAGATTATTGCCAACATTTCTTTCTTTGTTACTGTGTAATTGAATTCAGCTCCTTGCAAGTTTTTACTGACAAAATAGATGACATTTTCAATGGCTCCTTCTTTTTTTCCTAGGACTGCTCCTATGGCATAATCTGAGGCATCTGTATGGATGTGAAAAGGAACTTCCCAATTAGGTCCCTTAAGAATATGAGCATGAGTCAAGGTTGTCTTTAAATCAGAAAATGCTATATCACAGCCTTCGGTCCATTGGAACTCAACTTCTTTAGTTAGGAGACTATATAGTGGTGCTACTATTTTTCTAAAATCTTTGATGAAACGTCTATAATAGCCTACATGTCCCAAGAAACTCCTAACATCCTTTTGTTTTGTAGGTATTGGCAGATTATTAATTACCTCAAATTTAGCAGGATCAACTTGAATTTCGTGGTGGGAAATGTAGTGGCCAAGAACTACACCTTCCTACATCATCATGAAGCACTTCTCACTGTTTGAAGATAGATTTTTTTTTCACATCTCTGTAGGACTTTCTTCAAATTTTCCAAGGCTTCATCAAAATCAGCACCATAGGTTGTAAAATCATCCATATAGATTTCCATGCAGTCAAAGGAGATATTTGAAAATATGTTGATGACTGCTCTCTGAAAAGTTGCAAGTGCATTGCATAACCCAAAGGGAAGTACTGAATAGGCATATGTCCCCATGGACATGTGAATGTTGTCTTCTCTTGGTCTTCTGGTGCAATTTGAATTTTATTGTAACCACTGAATCCATCAAAAAAAGAAAAGTATTACTTGCTTGCAAGAGAGTCTAGGACTTGATCTACAAAAGGCAAGGGAAAATGGTCCTTCTTAGTAGTAGTATTGAGCTCCCTATAGTTAACACAAATTCTCCATTTTCCTCCCTTCTTAGGCACAATCACCAATAGAGACACCCACTGGCTGTCTGAAATAGGGTAGATAAATCCTACATCTAGTAATTTTTGCAACTCTATTTTGATAATATCTCTCAATGCAGGGTTGATTCTCCTTTATGGCTGCCTTATAGGTGTACAATCATCTTTGATATATATCCTATGAGTGTAGAGCTTTGGATCTAATCCTTTCATATCATGATAATCCCAAGGAAATGCATTTTGATGGGCTTTCAATAAATTTTCTAATGTCAACTGTTGCCCCTCACTCAATTTATTGTTAATATTCTGATATCATCCTTCAGACACTTGTACTTGTGTAACTAACTCTATCATAGATGCTTCATTAATACATGGTACCTTAAGTTCATGTGGCAGCATTGTGCGAAATATACATGTTGTTGTAGGAAGTTTGTCTGCTGGAAGAGTGGCTACAGGAAGTCTATCAGCAAAGATAGTGGTTGTAGGAAGTCTATCTACTGGAGGAGTGGTTGCAGGAATATTAGGCAAAACTGACAGAAGTGTTTGCATGAGGTCAGCAGAACTAGGTGCATGAGCGGGTGATGTCTCCTCTACCTGACAATGGTTCTAAAGTATACTAGATAACACTTTATCTTCATCTTGAAGCTGTAGGAAAGGACTTCTCCCTAGCATCATGAGTTGCACCACAAAGTTAACTTCTTCCTCCTCTTCACCAATATGTGGCCATACAAAATTATCCACATCATGGGATGGCTGAGCAAGAGGATAAAGAACAAGTTTTTTGGTGTTCCTACCATCAGAAATGGTCATGTCACCTGACTGACATCTAATATAAGCATTTGCAATTTCTAACCATGGCCTACCAAGGATAATGGGATACCCGCCTAGTGTAGCTTTGGGAGAAAGAACCATGAAGTCGACTAGATACTCCCAAGAGTCTAGAATCACCACACGGTCCTCTACTATGCCACCAGGCTTAATAGTGGAACTATCAACAAGCTACAGGACAATAGGTGTGGATATCATGCTTGCAATGTTTAGTTGTTGCAAGATGTCTTTAGTCATCACATTGATTAATGCACCCAAGTCAATCAAAGAGTTCTTTATGTTTATCCCATTTATAATAACTTCAACCACAAGACTACATGGATCATTGTATTGGGCATAGTTACTTTTCCGAGCATGATGTTAGCCAATTGTCCTGCTACATGAACTGTAGTTGGGTCCTTCTTTTTCCTGCCCGGTTTCTTGAGGCATGCTTCTTTAATTGCCTTGCCATATATAGGAAGATGTTTTATGGCCTGGAACAGGGGGATCTAGACATATATGCTTTAGTTGGTCTAGAATATCAAAAGTAGTTTCCTCCTTGTCTTTTTTTTTTGGAAACTTCCAATCTCTGGGGGAATGGTGGTTCTTGGGCTATTTTCTTGGATGGAACTGGTTCAGGATGCTTAGGTGCACAAGGTTGAATGGGATCAGCCAGAGATTTTTCTTGCTCTTCCACAAGAAGCTCGGTGATAATGGGGGTGGAAGGAGCTAACAAGGTAGTTCCTGAACATAGACGTATGTCACTTAAACTCACAACATATGCAGGGAATTGATTTGGATCACTAGAATATATAGGCTGTTGATGTGGTTTATTATTTGGGTTGGGTGTGGGTTGGGCTGATAACTGAGTAGGTTTGGGTACATTTGAGCTTGTATTAGCAAGAGGAGGCATTATATAAAGTTTTTGGGGTTGATAATATGGTTGCATGTAATTGGTTGTTTGGTTTGCCATTACTGGCCACCTCTCCATTGAGATGTTTGCTACCAGTTTCCTAGAGGTGGCTACCAAGGTCCTTGAAACTGCTGCCAATTCCCTTGAGGATTTTTCCACCGAGGTGAGGAATTTTGATAATTGGACCAAGCATTTGGAGGGTTACCCCAAGACTGCGGTGGATATCCTCCATAGTTGGATGGATAGGGGGGTTGCCACTGGTTACCAGATGAATAAGAATTAAAATATGACCCAACAAAAGATAGTGGATCTGGCGGCATACCTTGTCTTGAAGCCCATGGAATTTTCTGTGCAACAAAGTAGACTTGGTCTTCCTCAGTCTGAATTGGTTTGAACTTGGGTGGAATCTACCTACTTTCAATGTTAGATATCACCTTACATCTGCAATCCTTCTTCTTCTGTCTATAATGGGGGCAATATTCTGTCAACATTGCCTCTGCCTCCTCATGTTTCTTCTTAGCTTGAAGTGTATCCAATTGAGTAGCTAGATTATTCATGATATCCTGCTTGAAATAATCCAGCAAATTAGTAATCTCCATCCTTGAGACCCCATTGCTGGATGACTTACCCATAGAGGATTGGTAAACTCTTCCTTTCTTTGAAGCTGCCCTAGAATAGTTCTGGCATAGCTTCTTGATATCTTCCCAAGGGACTTGAGTGATATCTCCTCTTGCCATTAGGTCCAAGGCATCAGTGCAACTCTCACTAATTCCTCTCAGGAAAAGCAACTTTTGTGAGTCTTCATTGAGTGTATGGTGTGGAGATTTCTCTAGACAAAACAAAAACCTTGAAATGAAATCCTCCAGGCTCTCATCTTCCTTTTGCTGCATTATGAAAATGTCACCTCCTCTCATATCACTACCCCTGCAATACTCTTTATATTTTTCAAGGAACTTTATCTTCATATCTTCCCAAGTCGCCACAGTGTTTCTGCCAAGGCCCATAAACCATCTCAATGCAACTTTTTTCAAAGTATTAGGAAATAGCTTAAGTCAGTGGGCATCAATGGTATAGTCATAGCTTCTACAGATTATATCAAACTCAAACAAGAATGTATCAGGATCTTCTGTGACAAGTCCATAGAACTTAGGAAGGATTGAAGCAGGGATATTTTTGAGGTTATCAACTTCATTCTGTTGAGTAATGGAAAAATGAAAAGTTGGTTGGTTCTATCTATTAGGCCTGTTTCCATTTGCATAAGTCATGCATGCTTGATGAAGTTCCAGAATAAAGGGTTCTTCAACTGGATTTTGATCTTCAAGGGAAACTTCAGAACTGGTCAGGTCAGGGAATATATTAGCAAAGGGGTGTGGCTCTTCTTCTTCCTCATTTCTAGGCAAATTTGGAAGTTCTACTAGCTAAAATGGCTCTGGATTATTAGGAAGGAATCTCCCATAAGCATCTCTTCTTCTTCTATGCATGCAGTATCAACTCAGTATCAGCCAACTCACATAAAGAATGGGTGGGGAAAAATATCGGATCATAACTTCTAACACTAAGAAAAAATTCTAGAAATACTACAACATAAAAACTATCAATGACTCCAAAGGACTCACTAGTTTAACACCATCCCCAACAACAGTGCCAAAAAATGTTAGCCTCCTACAATGATTTCAATAACTAAGCTTTTACAACCATGATTCAGAGACTAGACATCTAACCTGAATAGCCATCTTAACCATCATGAAGGTGCATTTAAATTATCAAGCCAAGGACATGAACTTGAAATGGGTTAGCACAGTATGTGCACTAGGAACTCAAAGTAGTCATCTTCATTCTACAACTAAGAGACTTAATACTGAAAATAAATTGCATGGAAAGAAACAAAGTAAATTTTGAACATTACTCAACAATTAAACTTAAACTGATCATGCATGATAGAAATGAAAATCTGAGCAACAAACAAGAAACTACTCTGCCTACTTTGGCTGCAAGAACAGTCACAGAATGAAATCCTAGTGGTTGTAGGAATAGTCGATGCTAGATTCTTAACTAAGTACTAAACAAAAGCTAATACTAATCTAACTAAACTAAAGGAATGGATTACTCACCAAGTGGGCCCCCTTGGATGAGTATCCTCTAAAACTAATGCAAACTCATATACTCAACTCAGAATCTCATTTTATTCATTAGAAAGTGCAAATACAAAAGAGTATGTCTGATAGTATTATCAGATTGTACAATAGCTTGGCGACTAACCCCTTGAAGAAGGAGGATCCGAACCTTATTTATCAACTAAACAGGGCAATCAACTCCCACTAACTGAGGGGATTCCATTTAGGGAAAGTAAGGAAAAGAGTGGAAGGGCGGTTACACATGCAGGGGAATCCATTCAGACATGCAGGCCCAAACACGGACTCGACCACTGTAGTAACCCCTACATTTCTCAATGTCATTAAAGATCAGCATAAGGAGGTTACATGCAGCTGACATGGGAATCTCTTGCCGTCATCCTCCAGTTGATCAAGTCATGTGATTCCTCTACGTGACCAGCTAGCGGCTGCATTTCTCAACTTAGCATTCTCAATCATGTTTGCATGGCAATGTCAGTACACATAATAATTTCATAGCTATAATCACCTTAAAGAAACTTCATTAACCACATGCAAGATTAATATATATAGTTCACATAATAGGTTAATATCATTAAAACTGGCAAAAATAGAATTAAACCCAAATGTCTTATGGTTTGAGAGAAACTATATAAAAGTATTAGCATGTAATATCAAATTCCATGGTAACTTCAACAAATACACTATAGATTCTACCCATAACTAGACCATAAACTAGACTCATCAACGCCTTATAAATATGGGCCTTCTAAATGTGAATTCTATTGAAATCCCTAACAACATATAATGGTCAGAAAAAATCACTAGATATGAAATACTTATGACACATGTTCCTCCCCAAGTTGTCAATGACCATGAAGAGTGTTGTAACTCATAAATTTACACCAAATTCTAACACCTAGTATTCTTGGTTGACGATGATTCCAACACATGAGTGACTACACCTTGGATGATTAGACCACAACCATTTTTATTTTTCTTTCATGTGCCATTGTTCCCTCTTATGTTTAAATAAACTAAGTAGATCTAGCATTTGATGTATTTTTTTATGTTCCCTACCCACTTGTCACATATTGCCTCTTGTTCTCTCCAAATTTTTATATCCATAAATAATTTATGGATGATGAAAAGTACCAAGGACCAATAACCCTTGTTCTATTTGACCAAAAATAATAATTATCCCCACCACCTATGTATTTTTTCTAATCTTTTATCATCCTTCTTCTAATTGTATCATATATACCCTATGAGTCAAAGAAATTTATTTTAATAGTGGCATCCTTCACTTATGCACTAGGAATGACCATTTTTTTTTTCAAATCCACTCTTCCAAATATGCTTGATTACCCCACTTTGGCCATTATCCATTAAACACTCATACTTGAGCACATTCATACCTAGCACTTTCCATGTGTTTCTAGTAATAATTATATGTTTTGGAAATTTGATCCCTCCACACTATCACCATTTATTAGATATTCACTTTTGGTCTCTTACCAACATATTAAGTGTAATGTGTACTATTATATCAATGCACACTCTTCCTCTCTATTTATCCTAGTATCCAAAATTCAATTGTAACTCATAAAACCTCATCAATGGAAAACCCTTCTTGATTCCTTTCTCACTTGCATAGGGACAATTAAAAAACATGCTAGTAATCTAAAAGTTAAAAGTAACATTTATAACTACTTGATCTAATCCTTGGTGATGTGCCCTTGTGTCTTACTAGTTGCATGGGTTTAGGCCATGGGGGTGGTGCTCCAAAAACCAAAAAAGAAAATCAAACCAAGTCAAGAAGTAAAAGTATGCAAAAGCCCACAAGATCTATTTAAAAGCTATATCAAATCAACTCAAAGGAACTATCATTATTAAATTCAATGAAAATTATTTACCAAGCTTGAAGAATCCCATCTATTACCCTCACCAACCCATTCCATATCCCCATTATTTTTCCAATATGATTCATTCTATGTTGAGCCCTATGCTATGATGCTTTCTTCCCCCTTTTATATTAGTAACCATTGTTGGTAATGGAGCCTAATCTTGTTTAAATGTTTAATTTTTTGGTATTTTTAGAATTGCATTTGGATATCATTTCATTCTTAGGGGGGAAAGGTGAAGGGGGTGGTTTCCCCCCACTTCTGGGTTTGAGGGAGCTATCCCCCCAAATCCAATCCAAATTTTAGATACATATTTAAATCGTAAAATTTTATTTTTTCATAGTAAATCTAGACCATTCATCATTAGGTCATAGATTTGATGATAGAGGTTATGTTGGAATTTTCTCTCTAGAAGGCAACCCTCTTTTATGAGGGCATTGTATTACAACTATGTATTGCATGTGGAGACTATGATAGAGAGAAGATGAAGTTGCAATCAATGGGTTGTAGTTTGTATCCTTTCATGTTTCTAGACAGCTAAAAATGAAGGACCAGTTCTTTCTTCATGGACATAACCTGTATTGGCTAAACCATATATATCTATGTCTCTATATTTTGTGTTATTTTTATTTTTTATTTTTTCATTCATTTTATTGTATATTGTTTTGAGATCCTATTCCTAACTGTAGCATTGTAAATTGTCATCCTTGAAAATTTCACACTATGTTTTGCTCCCCCTAATTTATTGAGCCTAATTGGGTCCCTAATTTACTAAAATTAAGCATTTTATAGCCCATTTGTACCACTTTTTGAAAAATTGCAAGCATCAAATAAATGCAATCAATTAATGTTTTACCCCTGATACATTGTGTCCTAAAAAATAGGGCCAGGACCCATACACCCATGGGCATATGGGTCCCCCTATTATGTTGGGGATCAATTTTTTCAGGTCGGTGTGGCCATTTTAACATTCAAATTTTAAATTTCAAATTTCGGCTTGTTATCAGAGAATCTAGCAGCGTCCAATTCACAAATAACCCCCCTACAAAAGTTTTCCATTTCATAGGTTTGTGTGTTTCAAGCACGCAAAATGAGGTGATTCTTCAATCACCCGCGACGCGTAGTCCTTATGATCAAATTGTCTGTTTGAAAATTTCTCGATCATCATCTTTTGAAAATATCTGAAACAATTATTTTTGTTAATTCCCTTCTACCGGGAGTCAGTCATTTTTTTGATGGTGTAGGAGCGCTGATTTTCAGTGCCCCTACACCACTCTTCACTTGAAATTTGTGCAGGAGAGCTGATTTTCAACACTCCTACACCTAGGGTCCCTTATTAGGTGAAAAAGTGGTGAAATTCATCACTTTTGTACTTATCTCTTCATTTTGTTTTATTGGTGCGCAAGAGGTGATTTTCACCGCTTTGCACCTTTTTGCGTTTTAACTTGAGTGTTCATGGCACAATTAATGCATCGAACTTAAGTTTCTTTTAAACATTTATAAACAATTTTAGGTCATTTTGACTTTGTTCCATTTCATTTTTCCTCCTCCTTATGGGGTTCTTTCTCCAAACTTCCTGCAACATGATTTTGAGGATCTCTTTAAGCATCAAATTAGGGCTTCGTCACCATATCCGCTAGGTATGTTGTTTCTCTCTTCATGTCATTTCACCATCCTTTCATTTTTTACTATCTCTATTTCCTTTTCATGTCACTTTGACATTTTTTATATTGATTGGGGTTCTTAAAAAAATTCCATTTACTTTAGACACCCTCTATAACCTTCTTTCCATATTCGATTCTGCTCTTTGTATTTTTGTTAGGTTTTGTTTGTGTTGGAATCTACTGGGTTATTTTATCTCCACAATGGATTTCCTTCATCACTCTATGTTTCTTTTGGCCTTCAAGTGTATCACCCACAAGTGATGAAATTTCAAATCCATGAATGATAAAGCTTCATGTTGTTCAAAAGACCATCATTTTCAAGTGCTTGAGCGGAGATTTTCACCGCTCAAACACTAGATCTCCCAAGTCATTCAAATGACATGGCAGTGAAATTATCCGCCATCACACAGAGCAACTTACCTATTTTCTTAAGTGCTCAAGTGGTGAAATTCACTACCCCAACACTAAACTATCTTAAAACATTCTAATGTCAGAGCGTTGATTTTCAGCGCTACGACACCAACAAACTTTTCTCCATGGTGTCAATACGCTGATTTTCAGTGCTCTGACACCTACGATGAAATACAAGGTGCAGGAGCATTGATTTTCAATGCTCCTACACCAAAAATTGCTTTTTCTTCCTAACACCTAAAAATGCCCCATTTCCCGCTTCGAACTCTGTTTTGCCACTTACGCTCCATTTTTTGTGCCTCATAGCCAAAATGTAGTTTCTCCAAATTGCCTTGCTCACTTCATGCTTTCCAACATTTTAATTTTCTCCTAACACCTATTGATCCACTATTCTTATAGTTCATATCAAGTTCTCATCAGGTGAACCTTGAAGGTGATAATTCTTCAGTCTTGACATCTCTAAATGACAACCGAAGAAACCCCGTCTCTTCCAAGAAACAAGGAAAGATGAAATACAAATATCAGGGTGTCTTTCTGCCAACTATGGTGATCTCAAAGGTGGATGAAATTAAAGACACCAAAATTGGTCATCGGGACCTATAAGATTTTGTAAAGAGAATTCAGAAGATGCCATTAGAAGATAACTTGAGATCCATTGTTCATAGCAACTTGCATCTGGTGTCAACATTTTCGATTGTCGCTCACAACACAAAGTTCGTGCTCCAAGTTTCATCTCATTACATCCGAGATGACAAAAGTGTGAGAGATTCCTTGGGTCAAGTCATGATGAGATTGGATCCTGAATTCTTCGACATTGTTTTCAAAGTCCCACATATGGAACAATATACACTGATCTCAATTCAACAAGCACAAGAATTTTTTGATAAAGATTCTAATAAAGCTAAAACATTGATTAACACTCAATGGTTGAAAACTCTTAGGCACTTAATTTACTGATGGTCTAAAGGGATTCCTCGAAGTGACTTCAAAGAGGATGTCAAGGATATGATTACTCTTTTGAGCAAGGTGAAGGGCTTGCCTTAATCATGCCATTTTTAAGATTGGATGTGTGAATACATCCACACAATCAGGAGAAAGAAAGCTCATATAGATTAGGGGACTCTAATCAATGATGAAATTCATGAACAGCTGATCAATGTACCAACCACTTTGAAATTTTAAATGACTTCTTATTTGGCATACACAGTTGGAGTTATGAGGCAATTCCCAGGCTTGTCTACAAAGGGAAATATACACTCTGTACCTATGTATGATTATTATTATCAATTGAATCTGAGAGAAAGATTCCATCATTTCAGAAGAGTTACAGATGCCTTCTTTGCACCCCTACTATTTACTTTTGATCCAACTCTTGAAAAGAAAAGAGTATCGGATGAGGCTTACAAAGTTGTTAGCAAAGTTGGTTGTATCTTTTTGCAATTCCCAACCTTTACTTACATAAGAGTAGGTTGCTATATTGGGGTCCCTACATGTTACCCAGGTATCCCTCAGATAAATGGATTCTAATGGAACTATATAGACAACTTATTTTAGTTCACAAGGAACGAATGAGAATCCATAATCCAAGGTTCAAGTTTCCACTGACTATTGGAAGGAACACTATTAAAAGGGTAAAAAAGGCCAAATCAGTCTATACAAAAATGCAAGAAATGACTATTAGGACTTACAAGGATAGGCATGACTTTGACTACCATGATTTGAAAAGGAAACTCAAGGTGCTCACCGAAATGTCTATCATTTTGAAGACATATGGGTAGAATGCGCAGATGAAGAGGACATCCACAAAACGAATTATTGCACATTAACCATAGAGCAGATCAGGGATCTTGGTGTTGCTGACCTACCATAGGATTTCAAAGATCCTGGGGACATCATGAAGGTACCCTATGATGAAAATGAAATCTCTAAGAGACCTTTACCTCCCATTCAATGGTCTAAAAATGAAAGTATATCCATCAAGGAAAGGCTTTCCCCCATATTATCCAGCACAATGGAATGGTTGCACAAGCACGGTTTCCAAATGAAAGCTTTCAAGATGGAATTAGAAGGAGAGGTAGTTGGAATAGAAGCCATCCAACAACAATAAATCCGCACAAAAGACAAGCATGTGACTACTCCCTCTTTTTCCCTCAAAGGTCCTAAAATCAAGTTCACTGTTGGCAAAATGGATACATAGGCAATTGAAGAAGAAGAGGCCACAAAATCCAAATCTACTCACTCAAAGGGGAAAGGATTTGTTTCTAAAGAACAAGAGTCTAAAGGTGAAGGAAATGAAAGCAAGGAATCGGTTTCTGAAGAGGATTCAGAAGAAGAGGATTATGATGAAGAAGATTCTAAGGAAGAAGATGATTCTCTAGAAGATCAAGAGATTGAAGAAGATGAAGGTGAAAAAGAAGGTGATAAAGAGCAATTCAGGCATGACAAAGAACAAACCCTTTCTCCACATGAGAATATTGTTGAAGACCTTCCCCAAACGTCATCTCCCATTACTTCAAATATTCCTTAAACACCTCCTAATCCTTACACTCCTCCACCTCCTCTTCCTACTTCACCACTTCCTACATCAACCATACATGTAGCATCAATAGTGTTTGCTACTTCCCTCGCAGTTTCAAATATTCAAGTTGTTGATATTTTATCAAGATCTCCATCATCTATTCCCAGTTTTTCATCTCCATCTTATGACATCACTTCCAAATCTGAATTCAACAGGTTATGAATGAATATCTGCAAGGTAACCTTGGTGTACAATCTACAACAGCAGTCATGACATACACTACCCCAATTGTCACCATACCATTCATTTTTACAAGAGCGATTGTGACACAAGAATTGACGGTCAGTCAAGAAGCATATACTTCCTCTCTTCCCCCTTGGCTAGTAACTCAAGTATCAAAGTGAAAGAAAAAAATGATCTCTCCTAAAGAGCACAATCTTGAAGAGATAGCCCTTCCAAAAGCCATGGGGAAGAAAAAGGCCAAAGTACATTCAAGGCTTCATATTGACAAATTTGGTCAAAATTTTGTAGAGATTGGTCTACCCCCATGGGAAGAAGGTGATGTTGCAATGGAGGACTACACAATAACAAGAATCCAACTTGGCAAAGTAACAAACTAAAGTACCAAGGAAGATGCTCAGGTAGTCCTAGATGCATTGGCAGGAAGGCTTGACAAGATGGAGCAGGCCCAAGATGTGTAGAAAGAGAAGGCCGAGCGTTATGAATTTGTTTTGAGAAAATTAGCAATCTCTTCAAGGAGTACACAATCTATGGCTATGATAAGCATTGAGGAACCAACAATATTGAAAGCATAAAAGTTTTCCTCCAAAGGTAAAGTGTTATATGATTTCATTGATGAAATGATACAACATGGTTTCTAGATTATAATTGTTGCAAATGAAAAGGCTACTCAAATAGCCACGCTAAAATTAGAGCTTGATAAAGAAGAAAATTTATTATCCCAAGAGCAATAAAAAATGGACAAACGCCTCTCATTTTGGTCATAAATGAAAGAGGTAAAGCTGAGTAAGTTGGTGAGAGTTGGGTTAATTCACGACAAGGAGAAATACGTGGAAGTAAGAGAATCTTTCAAGCACTGAATTCAAGTGATCCAGTCTCTTATTGAAGATCTCCATGAATTACAGGAAGATGTCGAAGGACATATTACTATGCTAGAAGAAGAAATTAAGGAGTTGTCGGGTAAGCTCCTTGATGAAGATCATATTTTCCTCCCGACTAGTGAACTTTCCAGGATCTACAAGGAGGTTGTCATGAAACAAGTAGAGGATGCCAACTTTTCAAAGACCTCCATGCACACAATTTGTGATTTGCAGCTTTCTCTGGATAATCTAAAGATGCATCTTGATAGATGCAAAAAGCTTCACTCATCTACCAAAAGATCAATTACCAGAGTTCACACCATTGTGGATTACATTGTTGGTTCATATGAGGCATTCGTCCTTGAGACAAAGAAGAAATATGAAGACTTCCGTGCCCAAAGCAAGGAACCATGAAGGCTTATTTTCTCCAGTGTTGAATATTTTTATGCTTTCACGCAGTTTGTAAATAATTTGTGACATTTTAAATTTCTTTTGAGCAAATGTAATTACATGTAAAATCTGAGATGTTTTCCACAAAAGATGGACAACATTCTTGACTAAGTCAAAGTTAGCTTTTCCTAAATTAGCTCACCTACTTTCCTATTTTTGCTTAGCTATTTTCCTAGATTTACTCTTCCCTATCCTTTATAAATAAGATGGATTTCTATTGTAATATTTATCTTTTATCCCTAGCAACGAAGTGCTGCTCATTTTGAAACAAATGTATGAAACTTTGTGTTCAACTTTGTGAATCTAAATCTGATCAATAAAGAAGAAAGTTTCATACCAGACTTTGTGTTGGAATCGATTCTTTTATGGTTTGATTAAGATTGGTGGTGATTAGTGTGTGAGATCTAAGGGCTTTGGTTAAATCTGTGTGGACTTTGTGTTACACTCTTTATTCATATATGTGTTTATGTTTGAATACTATTGTTGAATGATCTACAAGACTTTGTGCTTGTTATTGTTCATGTTGCTCATGAAATTGTTGTATCTAAGAAGACTTTGTGCTTCTAATATGAAAAACGTTACGTATCTCAAGGATCCATTAGCAAAAAGCTACAAAATGATTTTGTGCCTTCGTGAGCTTGTGTTTCTCATTTTATTATTTATTATTATCATATTGGTATCTCTACGCTTTGCTTTGACAAGATAGAGATATTGGGATTATTGGTTTTTTTTAGTTTAAATTTGTATTGTGTTGGGTGAAAATAATGTAATCAACTTTTCAATAGATTACGCTATCTAGATTTCAGCCACAACTATGTAAGATATAATCTCTCCTCTCAGAAAGGGGAGGCGCCCTTCTTACTGCTAATAGAAGCTATAGTAAAAGTAATGAAATACTTACAAAATGTACACTACACTTACGAAATGGGGGGGTGTGACACATTCATACTTCTCTCTTTTTTCAAAGAAGATGTTTACAATGCTTCACAATTGGAAAGTTCTATATCTGATAACTTGAAACTTAACAAAAAGCAATAATACCAATATCTCTATCTTGTCAAAGAAAAGCGTAGAGATACCAAATGTGATTTATAATAACAAAGTAAAAGAAAAGGGAAAGTTCACGAAGGCACAAATTTGTTACGTAGCCTTTTCAATGTTGGATCTGCAAAAGTCTCATTTGTCGCATTAGAAGCACAAAGTCTTCTTAGATACAACAATTCCTTGAACCGCATGAACAATTACAAGCACAAAGTCTTGTAGATCTTTAAACCAAAACATCCACACATAAAAGTAAATTGAAATAAGAAATGTAACACAAAGTTTACATAGATTACTTGAAGCCCTTCAGATCTCATACACTAATCACCATTGATATAATCAAATCATAAGGTAATCAATCCCAACACAAAGTGTGGTATGCAATCCTCTTTGCTATTGATTAGATCTAGATTCACAAAATTGAATACAAAGCTCCAATGCTTGTTTCAAAGGGGCAACACTTTGTTGCAAAATATCAAAAGGTAAATATTAAAATAGAGATCTCTCATATATATAGAAAAGAGAGATGAGTTAATTTAGAAAATTAGGTGAGCAAAAATAGGAAACCCTAATTTAACTAAGTGTAATTTTTCTCTGAGAAGTTACATCTCATATTTTTGGTGTAATTACACTTTACAAAAGGATATTTAAGATGTCGCAAATTATTTACAAAATGCATATGGGAATGCATCAAAACCTTCAACACTGAGAGATCAAGAATCCTCATGGTTCATTGCTTGGGCGCGGAAGTCTTCATATTTCTTCTTGGTCTCCTGCATGAATTTATCATCCAGACCAACAGTATAATCCACAATGGTGTGAATCCTCGTGACTGATCTCTTTGCGGATGAAAGAACCTTCTTGCACCTATCAAGATGCATTTTAAGGTTATCAAGGGTGAGCCTGATATCACATAGGTCATCTATGGAGGCATCTGAAAAGTCTGCACTCTCTATTTGACCCATGACAACTTCTTTGAAGATCTGCAATATTTCTGCGGCTGGAAGGAAGATACGGTCTTCTTCGAGAAGCTTGCCTGGCAACTCTTTAACTCTTTTTTCAAGAATAATCCGATGTTCTTCCACATCTTCTTGAACTTGGTGGAGATCTTATGTAAGGGATTTGATTGTCTGAATATGATGCCTCAAAGATTCCCTTACTTCAACATATTTCTCTTTGTCGGGAATAACCCTAGCTTCCACTAGTTTACTGAGCTTTACCTGTTTCATTTGTGACCAAAATGACAGGCATTTTTCCATCTCTTTGAGCTCTTGAGAGAGAACAACTTTTTCTTTATCCAACTCTAATTTGAGTTGAGCTACCTAGGTAGCTTTCTCATCAGTGGCAATTATAATTTGAGAACTGTGTTCTACAACTTTGTTGATGAAGTCATACAACGCTTTACCTTTGGAGAGAAATTTCTCAGCCTTTCTAATAGCTGGGCCCTCAAGACTTACCATTGCCAATGGTTGTGCATTACTTGTAGATCTTGCAAGCTTTTTAACAATAGCGGCATAATGCTCTACCTTTGGTTTGTATAGGTCACGGGCTTGCTCCATTTTGTCCAGTCTATTTTCCAATATATTCAAAGTTACTTGAGTATCTTCCTTGAAGCTTTCATTAGTAACCTTGCCAAGCTGGACTCTAGTTACTGTAGACGCATAAAAATATCCTCATAATCATTTTTATCCATCATCACCATATTTATAAAACTATTCAAATATTATAAGCATTTATAGGCATTTAATCATAATCATTTATCATTTAGGCATTAATCACTAAAATATCATTTGCATTCACATTAATCATCATCCATTTATATAGTTCATAAAATCATTTAAACATTTATCCATTTCATGTAGATAATCCATTTACATATTTCACTAATCCTTATCATTTCATTAATCATCTATCACTTAAATTCACTGCATAATCATATCTCCATAAATTCATTTAAATATTGCATATTTCATTTAAATATATTTGCATTAATCATTAAAATCCATTCACATATTTCATTAAATAATTTAAAATTCATAAATCATTTCCATGAAATTAGCTCAAAAATGCACTTTAAACTCATAAATCATTTCATGAAATTAGCTCAAAATTGCACATTTTGAGCTTCCAAACAAGAATCATGGCATGAATCACTCCACTCATTTCTCATTTCTCATTTTTCACATTATGCATTCATCTATATAAACCCCCTCTTCTCACCAAAAAAGGGACTTTTCAATCATTTGAATCCACTCATCATAGCCTCTTGTAGCATTTGTCCTTGTGCAAAATCTGAGAGCATCAAAATGTTTGAAAACAAGATCTTGATGATAGGATGACAATGGAGTTTGATTTCTTTTGAATGCTCATGTTGTTTTAGTTTGCATAATTAGTTACATTTTACATGTGTTTTCATTTAGAGATGCTTCATTGATGTTATGTTGAGAGGTTGATTTGGATTCATAATTCAAATTATTCAACTTTCAATTTTTCAGCATAAACAACATGGTGAACCCGACGTGAAGGGCCCAATGGTTTTCTAGTTGCAGTGTGTTGCAAATTTAAATAATCCATTGGCTCTTGATTTAAAATTGGATTTGATTCAGTAGTCACTTTCTCCTCATCTTGGATTGTGTGAGAACTATGGAAGATATTTGCTATTATCTCATATAAAATACTTTCACACAAATTTTTATTTGGGTGCACATGAAAACGTTTGATAATTAATCTCAAATCTAATTTTCTATAATGAAGAATTTGTTGTAATAAATGGAGAATAATGCTCAATGTTTTTCAATTTTGAGGAAAATACTTGTTGCATTATTCACTTTTACCATTATACATGAAGAGGCAGCTGCAAAATCTGTTTTCATGGCATGATTTGAAGTCACAAATAGCTGGGATGAATCTAATCGAGGTTTTGATGGTCTTTTTGTGCTCATAAAATCAACTTCTTCTTTTTTCTCTTTGATTGTAAACTTTATGTGATACAAAGGCAGCAAAGTCACTTTCAACAAAGGAGTTTTAAGTCTTCTGCAAAGGCATTTGATGTCTTCAGCATTTACCATCTCAACAAATGTGTTTGATGTCTTCAACATTAACCATCTCAACAAATGCATTTTGTGCATGTCTACAATTGTGGCATAATATTTGTCTCTGATTTTTTTAGTTTGTTGCCCCCTCTTTGTTTGCTTATTGTTTGCCATTTTAATTTTTAGTAGTCAATCTAGCTTATGTTAGTTTTGATTGAATTAGTTTTTAATTTAGTTTTAATTTGGCTTTAGTTTAGTTTTAGATTTAATGTAATTTAAATTAATTTTAGATTTAATTTAGTTTGCATTTAATTTTAATTTTTAATTTAGACTTAGTTTAATTTTAATCTAGATTTATCTTTTAATTTGGATCTAACTGTTAGTTTAGATTTAGATTTAAATTTAGATTTAGATTTTAACTTTTGATTTTAATTTAGTTTTTTTTAGCTTTTTAGATTTAGCTTTTACTTTTTAATTTAGATCTAATTTCTAATTTAGATTTAGTTTTTTAATTTAAATTTGATTTTTAATTTAGGTTAAATTTCGAATGTAGATTTAATTTAATTTAGGATTAATATAGTTTAGAGTAATTCTAATTTAGATTAACTTTTAATTTAGATTAGCTTTAAATTTAGATTAGTTTTTAATTAATTTCTAATTTTAGATTATTTTTTTTTAATTTAAATTAACATTATTTTAGAGTAGTTTTTAATTTTAGATTAATTTTTAATCTAGATTAGTTTCTAATTTTAGTTTAGTTTTTAATGTAGATTATCTTTAAATTTAGATTTTTTTTTTAAAAAAATTTAGATTAATATCTTTTGTTTCATAATTTAATTGTCAATTTGTAAGCTAATTTTGGGCTTTTCTTGCAAGTTCGTTTGACAGAGATTTAAAATCAAAACATACGTTTGTCGAAGAAAGGAGGCTTTAAACTACTAATGAGATTTTGATGCAGGATGTTCGTCGAAGACATGATTTTGAAACCAATTATCTTTTAGATTAGAAAACTTTTCAAATTGGTGCTTTGAAATGAACAATTGTCTTCTCTCACATAGTCTTAATTAGGGGTTCAATGAACACTGTTTATTGTGCTTGAAGGTGGTAGGTGATTATGCTCTCACCTTGTGCAAATTAGGTGATAAAAAAGCCAGACCCATCTATTTTATGTGTCACCCCGATTCAATAATCGAAGTATCCTCTCCCCTTGCACACTTGTGCGATCCTGGGTGCAAGAGAAACGATTATTGACCCTAGAACTTGGGCCTACCTTGGTGGGAAAAAGTACTCACCCCAAGGCGACTCAAACCGAAAGCGAAGCTCTTTGGCCAAGCTACCCCCGACCGGTATATAAATGTGAATCCTAAGGGAAAGCCTAGGATTACGAGTGCGGATGTGTCATACGGACCAAGTAGTACTCCCCAAAACCTTGTTGAGTGTAACCTCTTCAGACTGGAGTGCCTCCTAAATGGAGTTTAATCTTGTGCCCCATGTATGGCCACTCGAACGGGGGTCCCGAACTAAAAACCTTTGTGTAGTTGTCAAAATCCCATCTATTTGCTAGTGCAACAACGATCGTTGTGAAGGCATCCAAATTCTCGCAGTTATTAGTAGAGGTGATCAACTCACCATGGGAGATTTATGGGGGTTGGAAGCTTGGTTGGCCTGAGAAGTGTGTGCAATGTAAGGGGGAGCCCGTGCAGCCAAGCTTCTGGATTCATCCGCTAAGAATAAGTGCGGTTGGGGAAACCCACATAGAATCTAGCAAATATAGTCCTTTCCAACCTTAGGATTTGTGCTTGTATTATTAAACTCAAACACTTTGTCTTCTATGTATTGTGTGTGTGTTCAAAAATAGACCTCAAACAAACATCACACCTATTAACTTGCAACAACTCAAACTTTGCAAACCTCAAAGGGTCCAACAACACAAACATCCAACATGAACCTATCACTTAGATTTCTTGAGGTCATCATCCTTCAGTTTTGATCTTTCAATCGTTCCATTCCACCTAGTCCTTGCATTCCATCTAGACTTTTCATTTCACCTAGTCCTGGCATTTCACCTAGCCCCTGCATATTCATGGTCCTTGCATATTCATATCCCTTTCATCCTAGTCCTTGCATATTCCTAGTCTTGCATACATAGTCCTTGCATACAAATATAATTCCATATAGTTCTTGCATGTTCAACCCATTTACATATCAAGACCATCTCACCTAAACTTTTCATGTTCCAAGAATTTAATCCTTTGCATATTCATCATCGATCAAACAAAACCTTTAGCTTGCACTTAGACTACTCTTCCTAGGTCTTGAAATCAAACCATTGGCTATCAATCGCCCACATCACTTGAGGTTCATCATCCTTGAGTTAGGGAACATACAATTATCCTTGAGTAGGGCAATCCTTTGGATTCCATCATCTCCTACATACCCTCTCTTGATCATTGGTCCTTGTGTCTATCCATCATAACACAAGTAAAGCCTTTACATCATAACCAAACTTTGGACCTAGAGTTTCCTTTGAGCTCTTGCATTCTTAGCTTGTCATATCATACCATATCATTTTCATATCCCATATTAGAATTTTATCCTTTTCATTGCATCCTAGTCTTAGGTCTCATACATTACATTGGATTGAACATCAAAACAATCACCTATGACCCCTAGAATAAGAGCAAAAATGTTTCAAGAAGAAGGGAACCCTTGGGGAAGATACTTTGATGGGGAAGATAACATTAGTGTTGCAACTAGAGAAACAAATGAAACTGATGATGAAGAAATAACCAAATCCGATATAGAAGAAGCACTTAAGGATCATAGATTCACTCAAATTCTTACGGAGGTAGTCAAACATAACCCACAACAATAATTCAAAGCCCTTGTTGAGGAAGGAATCAAAATGCCTCCTGATTTGGACATGTCACTACTCACGATGAATGACCAACTCGAATCTAGTGAATCTAAACATCCCAAAACAAACAATGATGGTAGAATCAAAGATCATAGACCCTTTTATCTGCAACCAGGTTACAAGTGATCTTCAAAGACATTAAAACCCACACCTACAAATAATCCTATTTTGGATGAGCTTAGAAAATTGGGACCAGAATTGGACACTCTTAAAAATAGTAAAGCACCATCTCACAAGTTCTCCATCGAAGACATATGTCCTTATCCTTTCGATCCAAGCATACCAATGCCACCTTTTCCTAACCACTAGGACATACCAAAACTTGACAAATATAATGGAAAAGGGGATCCTAAACATCACTTAAGACAATTTGGTGCTACTACCATGGAATTTGTAGTTGATGAAACATACCTTATGAGATTATTCCCCCGCAGTCTAGGAGGAGAAGCTATGTAATGGTTTTCACGATTACCCCCGACCATCAAATCCTTTCAAGAATTGGCTGATAAATTTGTCTCCAATTATAGTTTCAATTGTGACTTTAAAGTGACTGTGACAAACCTTTTCAACACCAAACAAAAACCAGGTGAATCTTTTGTGTCATTTTTGCAAAGATGGAGACATTTAACAAAACGATTACCTTATGTCATTCCTGATCAAGAATTGGTTGACCTCTTTTGTCAAAATTTGAACAAAGAAATTGGAAGGGAACTTCGCCTCAAATTTTTGGATTCTTTTGATGAAGCCATAGAAATGGGATTTTGAATTGAAAAAATTCTCATTGATGATGGAACTATAAAATTTAATAACGATAGAGATCAAAAATCAAATTCAAACAACAAGGCACCTTTTTGGGTAAAGAACAAGAATGTAGTCAATGACGGAGTTGTTGACGCAAAAACAACAAAAACTACATCGCCTATTTACAATCTCAAAGGTTCATCTTCAGATAAAGGAAAAGAGAAACAAAGAAGTTTTCCTAATCGAAATTTCACACCATTGGGACAATCACTTGAATCCGCATTAAAAGAACTTCTTGAAATCAATATTATAACACTACCTAAAATAAAGGAATATAATCCACAAGTCAAACCCCCATGGTGGAATGAAAATCACTTTTGCGACTATCATAGACATAAAGGACATAAGACTAATAGCTGCAATAAACTTCGACATCTAATACAAGACCTTATTGACGATGGTAAGATAGTAGTTGACAGACACACTCCTTCAGGTAACTTTGATCGCGAGGTGTTTAAAAACCCTTTCCCTAAGCATGAAAAGGATAAAGGAAAGGTCCTCTGGTGATGGTGTAAACTATACTACTACTAAATATGACTATACCATACATAACATCAGTGAGGTTGATAATCATGTAAACACTTTTATTATAAAAGGAAAAGAACCTGATTGCAAGTTTACTACCTGCAAAGGCACAGTCACCCTTAAAGGTCCTAATTCAAAACCAGCCGCACCAGCTTCATAGTATACCTCATAGAGCATTTAGGGAAAATTCCCACACAAATTTCCATACTTGAGTTCCTACACCTATCTCTTGAGCATAAAGCTATCCTAGATAAAGCGCTTGTTATTGCTGCAGTGTCTACAAACCTACATGTAATCAATTCCAAGCTATGGTGGGACATATCACCTAGCCTCACACTCTCACTTTTACTGAAAATGATGATTCATCCCCTCGACAACCGCATAATGCATCTCTACACATTGACGTCCTTATCAATAATGCTAAGATCAAGCAAGTTCTAATAGATGGAGGAACAAGTCTTAATATTTATACCCAAGAATTGATCACAAAATTATGGTTTTCTGAAAATGCAATTGATCCAAGGAACAAGATTACCATAAAGGCATATGATGAAGAGGAATGCTCATCTAAAGGATCAGTTACTTTACCAATTAGAGTTGGCCCTGTGGTAAAGGATGTGGTTTTCCAAGTCCTTGATCTCCCACTGACCTATAATATCCTCCTTGGAAGACCTTGGATTCATGCAATGCAAGTAGTACCTTCTACATACCATCAATGCATTAAATTACCACACAATGGTGTTGAAATCACAATACAAGGAGATCCCAACCCTTTCATGTACTGCCATAATCTAAGTCCTAAAATTGAAATCACAATCCCAAGCAATCATGAGTCATTTCCTTCCCAAGCATATGTTGATCTGGAGTCCTTAAAAGCATCATCCTCAAAATCCAAGGAAGTTGAGCCCAAAATACAAGTAAAAGAACAAGGAGTAGGAGAATATACTTTGAATCATGCCCTTTACATTGGAAAGTTACCTTTATCTCCCCATACCTATGGCAAACCACAAATGACTAAGACCACATCAGATGTAGAGACTATGATGACTTGTAAATTAACCAACCTCAAAAAATGGGGAGTCCTCTCTAATGAAGTAGAAGAAGCTAATCTCCTGAAATGGCTATACAAAGACGAGGATACAAAAAAAGAACAAACTAAAATAAAGATACTTGTTGGACAATATAATAAAGGTTTTGATCTTATGAAACAAATGGGCTATGATGGTAAAAGTCCTCTTGGCTTACAGAAACATGGTATCTTGGAACCAATACAACCTACTCATATGCAAAAAGTCCTTGGTTTAGGATATGATGCGCAGAAAGATAAGACCTTGAGTACCACGTGTACTTTAAGTAAGGAAGTAGAGTCCTCTAATACTACACAGACAAACGAGGAAAGCACCATTGATGACTTCATTGACATTTATGACTATGATAGTATCCCTACCCCTGAACTTGATCATAACATTTGTACCCTTGAATCCATTCAAAATCTTAATTCAAATCATGACCCTTTACCCTTGGTTCACCTCGAACTCATTGATTTCGATCAGAAGGGACTACCACAACTAGATGTATTTCAAAATGATGAGGCAATCATAAATTTTTTAGGAGCACAAGAAGATACACCTTTTGAGGATCATAAGACAGGTTTCACCATGGAACTCAATAGTGCGGCTTACTTTGGGGAGGGTGCCAAGCCTTTCAGTCACAAAATTATTGAAATTATAAATAGGTCTTCTAGTGAAAACCTCCCCGTGGCGCTATTAGACCCAAAAAAAGTAAAAATAAAGGACGTATCCAAGGGTGAAAACCTCTCTGAGGTGCCCAAGAATGGAAGGATTGACACACTTCCCTTAGCAGTATATCATGAAAATTCATCTATGCTAGTGGAGAAGACAATACCAGCTAATCTGGGCATAGAAGAAAAACCAGAGATAATTCATCTAGCAGAGTCATTAACACCTGAAGAAATAATAGAGTATATACAATTTTACAAGGAAAGAAAAGTCAGATTTGCGTGGTCCTATGCAGATATGCCTGGACTTGATCTAGATCTAGTCATGCATCACTTATCTTTGCCACCAAGGGCAAAACTTGTTAAACAAAATTTGAGAAAAATGCACCTGCATATTGCTCTATTGGTAAAAGCTGAATTATAAAAGTTGTTGGATGTGGGATTTATAAGACCTATTCCCTATGCTGATTGGATTTCAAATTTAGCACCAGTTTCAAAACCTGATGGGGGCATCTGAATTTGCATAGATTTTAGAGATTTAAACAAATCTTGTCCTAAGGGTGATTTCCCACTTCTAAACATTGACATGATAGTGGATTTGGCAGCAGGACATGAAATGTTATCCCTCATGGATGGTTTCTCAAGCTATAATGAGATTAAAATTGCTCCTGAAGATCAAATTAAGACAACATTCACTTGTCCTTGGGGAACCTTCTGTTGGAATGTCATGCCCTTTGGGTTGAAGAATGCTAGAGCTACCTACCAACGAGTAATGACCACTATCTTTCATGACATGATGCATACATATCTAGAAGACTATGTATATGATTTGTTGGGAAAATCTTACATGAGAGCTGGACATCTAAAGATCATGGATAAAATCTTCACAAGATTAGAAAAATACAAAGTTTGATTGAATCCCAGAAAATGTGCCTTTGGGGTAATCTCTGGGAAAATCCTTGGATACATTGTCACATCTAAGGGAATTGAAGCTGATCCTACAAAAATAAAGGCTATACTTGAAATGTCTCCACCTAAGAATATCAGACAATTGAGATCATTACAAGGAAAACTTCAGTCTATTTGCCGTTTTATAGCACAACTCACAAATAAATGTCAACCCTTTCAACATCTATTACACAAGAATGTTCCATTCAGATGGGATGACAAGTGTGAACAAGCTTTTCAGAAAATCAAAGAGTATCTGATGACACCACCAGTATTAGTACCTCCCACAGATGACAAGCCTTTACTTTTGTATATATCCACAACCACCACAATACTAGGGGCACTTTTGGCACAACATGATTCTGAGGGAAAGGAATGTGCAATCTATTACATTAGTCACACTCTAGTGGGATATGAGCTCAATTATAGTTCTATTGAAAGAGCATGCCTTGCCGTAGTTTTTGAATCACATAAGTTGCAACATTACATGCTTACGCACTAGAAAAAGCTCATTGCAAAAATTGATCCTCTTAAATACCTCTTGAGCAAAGTAGCACTCATGGGACGATTAGCTAAATGGGTGATGATTCTCAGTGAGTTTGATATTGAGTACATAGAAAGAAAAGCAATTAAAGGACAAGCTATAGCATATCAACTCGTTGATGCTCCTATGACAGATAATCATCCTCTTATTACTGAATTTCCTGATGAATCAATCTTCAACATGGAATCTACACATTTGTGGAATTTATATTTTGATGGCTCCTTCACACAAGGTGGCTTAGGTGCTAGCATTCTCTTTGTCACTCCGCAAGGGGATTGTATACCTAAAGCTTACAAGATACAGTTTCCATGTACCAACAATATTGCAGAATATGAGGCCTTACTTTCGGGGCTCCGTATGGCTGTGTAATGGAAAATCCTTGAGTTGCATGTTTTTGGTGTTTCTCAGTTAGTGATCAGACAAGTTAACGATGATTATAGAACAAAAGATGAAAAATCAATGCCTTACAAAAGAATGGTGGATGACTTCAAGGCCTATTTCACATCGATTTCTTTTGAGCTGATTCCTCAAGATAGTAATAGAGTTGTTGATGCAATGGCGACAATTGGTTCACTTGTGCAAATTCCAAGCAATGCCGCCTACTGTGAGTTCCTGGTAGAACCTCTTTTAGAACCTGCTTACAATATACCACAATATGAAATGATCTATCTTATTGTGGGTCCTGATTCTCAATGGTATGGTGATAGTTATACCTATCTCCAAGATAACACCTTGCCATTTGCAATAAATCCCATAAAACCTTTATCCGTCAAGCTTCCTGCTACATAATCTTAGCCTATACCCTTTATTGCCGAGGTCTCGATGGTACTTTACTCATATGTCTTGAGCATGACGAGAGAAAAATTGCTTTATAAGAAGTACATGAAGGTATATGTGGGGCACATTCTAACGGTCCTACCTTAGCCAAGAACTCTTGCATATGGGTTATTATTGGCCTTCAATGGAAACAAATGCTTATCAGTTTGTTAAAAAATGCAAGCAATGTCAAAAACATGTAGACTTGATACATTCTCCTGCACATGAATTACAGTCTCTTGCTACACCATGGCCCTTTTATCAGTGGGGACTCAATCTCATGGGCAAGATCCATCCACCTTCATCCAATGGTCATAAGCTCATTCTCGTTGCCACAGACTATTTCACAAAGTGGATTGAAGTAGTTCCTCTCACTCATATCACTGGAAAACAAATAGCCACTTTCATACTAAACTACATCATTTGTCGTTATGGTATTCCTATATCCATCATCACAGATAATGGTCGTCCATTCAAAAATAAAGATGTCTGTGAACTCTGTGAGAAACTCCATATACAACATCATTTCTCCACACCTTACTATCCTCAAGGTAATGGCCAGACTGAGGCCTCTAACAAAATCATTCTTAAAATTCTTAAAAAGATGGTCAATGAAGCTGGTCGAGATTGGCATATTCAACTGAATCTTGCCTTGTGGGCTTATCACACGAGTATCTGCACTCCTATAGGTGCTACCCCCTATGCCCTTCTCTGTGGATCTGAAGCCATCTTTCCCATCGAGGTCGAGTTACCCTCTTTGCGCGTCTCCTTGTGCAATCACATCAGTGATGAAGAATACCGAGTTTCCCGTTTGCAAGAATTGGAGCTATTAGATGAACGAAGACAAAATGCTTTTAACCATCTTAGAGCATATCAACAACGAATGAGTCGAAGTTATAATCAGAAATTGAAACCATGCACATTTGAGGTTGGAGATCTTGTCCTTCTTGAAAAGCATCACAATCAACAAGACAAAGAAAAGAAGGGTAAATTTGAGCCTAACTGGTTGGGTCCATACGTTATCATTGTTGTGTATGGATCTGGGGCATATCAGTTATCTACTCTAGAAGGTGAATTGCTTAACGATCCCATCAACAGTATGCACATTCACAAGTTTTATACTTGAGTACTTTAGAGGGTACACTCTTTTAAAGTCCTGAAAAAATTAAAAAAATGGAAAAAAGTCCTGAAAAAAAATACCAAAAATAAAAAATAAAAAAAATGGAAAATATGAAAAAAGTAAAGAGAAATCAATTCGTTCAATGGTGTAAACCACTTCGGTGGCGCCTTGAGAAGTACCAAGGTGAAAACCGAGAAATCGGCGCCATGTGTAGAGGCAGTGCTCCTCTTTCCTTTGGATCTCTACTTGATCTTTTCATGCCATTTTCATTCACTCTCCACTTCAAAATGCCCCATACATATTAAAATCCATTCATATTCCCTTTTCATACTCACCATGGCTTGTGAATTGTTCGACAGTTCCCTCGCTTGCTCGCTTTGCCATGCATACTAGGTTGGTCCTATTCGTCACTAGGGCATTTCCTCAACCTTAGCCATGGGTTAGGATATTGAGCATCTTGCGGTCAGAGAAACTACCCTCTTTGTCTATCTACTCACTTGAGATCCATCTCTTTCCATTGTAAAAGGTCCTGAAAAAAGCCATAAAAATCATAAAATGTCTTGAAAAATCCATAAAAAATCATAAAATGTCCTAAAAAAATCCATAAAATTCATAAAAGGTCATGAAAAAATCCATAAAAATCACAAAATGTCCTAAAAAAATCCATAAAAAATCATAAAATGTCCTAAAAAAAATCCATAAAAATCACAAAATGTCTTGAAAAAATCCATAAAAATCAAATATTCCAAAAATCCAAAAAAAATAAAAAATTCCAAAAATCCAAACAAATCAAATATTCCAAAAATCCAAAAAAATCAAATTACTTCAAAAATCCCTCAACAGTGACACTTTCAGATCACCACAGAGCTTTGAACTTCAAACTGCTTCACGATTAACAATCAAACAAATATTGCAACATACCTATCAATCCATCTTTCAAATCCAACCAAACAAATAAACCGTACCAAAAATCCATTATACATTGAGGCATGATGCATGTTTGTTTGTTGATCTTTGCTTAATTTATGATTTTTATATTTGGTGGCATGTCTTTTAGCTTCTCTAGGATGTCTGGGACTAGAGAGGCAATGATGGGGCATGTTCACTTATTTTTTGTTTGTGGATTGTTTCTTATTCACAGGATGACTCATCTTAGGACATGGTTATCTAAAACCATCAAGGACCCATGAGTCTAGTGTGGATGAGAGCATTCCTTGTTTGATAGTGTCTTCCATGCAATAAGTATTTAGGTCATCTAGGGTTCTTATATCTAGATGCTTATACTTCATTACTAAATAAAAACGCAAACAGTATTAAGGTCATCTAGATGTTCATGTTATCTAGACGCTTATACTAATTTACGACATAATAAGCTCGATGATGATAAAAGAACTTAAAAGGCACAAGAGGCTTCATCACCTTCATTTTCTCCCATCTTGCATCTTCCATTTATTGCATTTCATTTTCTTCATCTTTCTTGTTGCAGAGAAATCAATCAACTTGCATCTCGAAATCTCATCTCCCCTTAATCAATCAATCAATCATTATATCAACTTGTCTTGTGCTTGCATCAATCTCAATCAGCTTCATCAGCTCATCAACCTGGCTATACTGATCATTTCCATCAATTGTTCAATTCCGCCTAACAATTGTGCATTTACATCAAATGTACATTACCACTTTATCACTTGCGCAATATCAAGTATCTAATCATTTTTTTTTCTTGACATCCATCGAGAGATTAATCTTCTTACACCCTGTTTGATCAATCTCTCGAGGGGGCATATCATTCTTATCATAATCCTTACTAAGATATCTCTGGGGCATGTATCAGTTGATCAATCTTTTTCTTTGAAACAACACGACAAGCTGCATTGTATCAAAGAGGGGCAAAATGTAGACGTATAAAAATTTCCTCATAATCATTTTTATCCATCATCTCCATATTTATAAAACTATTCAAATATTATAAGCATTTACATTTATAGGCATTTAATCATAATCATTTATCATATAGGCATTAATCACTAAAATATCATTTGCATTCACATTAATCATCATCCATTTATATAGTTCATAAAATCATTTAAACATTTATCCATTTCATGTAGATGATCCATTTACATATTTCACTAATCCTTATCATTTCATTAATCATCTATCACTTAAATTCATTGCATAATCATATCTCCATAAATTCATTTAAATATTGCATATTTCATTTAAATATATTTGCATTAATCATTAAAATCCATTCGCATATTTCATTAAATAATTTAAAATTCATAAATCATTTCCATGAAATTAGCTCAAAAATGCACTTTAAACTCATAAATCATTTCATGAAATTAGCTCAAAATTTCACATTTTGAGCTTCCAAACAAGAATCATGGCATGAATCACTCCACTCATTTCTCATTTTTCACATTATGCATTCATCTATATAAATCCCCTCTTCTCACCAAAAAAGGGACTTTTCAATCATTCGAATCCATTCATCATAGCCTCTTGTAGCATTTGTCCTTGTGCAAAATCTGAGAGCATCAAAATTCTTGAAAACAAGATCTTGATGATAGGATGATAATGGAGTTTGATTTCTTTTGAATGCTCATGTTGTTTTAGTTTGCATAATTAGTTACATTTTACATGTGTTTTCATTTAGAGATGCTTCATTAATGTTATGTTGAGAGGTTGATTAGGATTCATAATTCAAATTATTCAGCTTTCAATTTTTCAGCATTAATAGTTACTATATAATCCTCCATATTAACATCTCCTTCCTCTTGAGGTGGAATTCCAATCTTTGCATATTTCTAGCTTTCTTTGTCAACCTGAAGCCGTGAATATACTTTCGCTTTGTTCTTACCCTTGGCCTTTGGTGGAGGTATCTCTTCGAGATCAAGCTCTTCAGGAGAAATCATTTGTTTCTTTTGTTTTGATACTTGGGATACCAACCACGGGGGAAGAGAGGAGACAAATGATTCATGGTTGACTGTCAATACTTTTTTTACCGCCATTTTTGATGGAAGGATGGGTATGGAAACAATCGGCGAGGTATCTATCATCACTATTCCAGAAACTTGCCCATTGACTTGATTCTGCAGAGAGTCACTCGTGAATCTATTAAACTCAGCTTCTGAATTGAGATCATATGATGGCGAAGACAAGTTGGGAATGGATGATGGAGAACCTGAAGGAACATCAACCGTTTAAATGCTCGTCACTAAAGTAGTATCTAGTGTGGTTGATGCTATGGGGAGTGGTGTAATGTCCACTGTGGGTATGGTAGCTGTAAGAATAGGCAAT
The DNA here is from genome assembly GCA_007115665.2 of Sequoiadendron giganteum. NCBI lineage: Eukaryota > Viridiplantae > Streptophyta > Pinopsida > Cupressales > Cupressaceae > Sequoiadendron > Sequoiadendron giganteum. The sequence continues at coordinate 502,372,072 of CM021106.1, forward strand.
ATGGAAAGAGGTGGCGAAGGAGTGTTAACAATAGGAAATGTATGAGGAATGCTTGAAATTATAGGTGATTATGATTGGGGAAAATCTTCAACTACGTGCTCGGGTGGAGACATAGCTTGTTCTTCACTAGGCTTGAGTTCTTATTGATCATTCTCCTGGTCTTCCTTCTCTTTCTCACTTTCTTGACCACTTTCAGACTCGTGTTCATCTTCAGAATGTTCTTCCTCATTGGAGTCTGTTTCTTTTGAATCTTCTTCTCCAACGGATTGATCACTTGTACTTTCTTCTTCATCAGAATCTATCTCTTTGGAAATAGGCTTCTTTCCTTTCGAGCGAGATGGTTCAGATTCTGTAGTTCTTTCCTTATAGATGGCTCGAACATCCTTCTTGCCAATAGTGTATTTGGTTCTAGGACCCTTTCTGGAGGAAGTAGGAATAATCGCAACTTTGTCTTTGATGCAGGGTTCTTGTTGTAGATTGACCTGTGTTCCAGACTCTTCTCCTTCCAACTCTATTCTGAAATCCTTCATCTGAAAACCATGCTTATGTAACCATTCAACAATGTTAGCCAAAATTGGGGCTAACCTTTCTCTGATGGAAATGCTCTCCTCATTTGACCATTGAATTGTAGGCAAAGGTTTCTTGAAGATTTGTTGTTCATCATAGGCAGCGTTTAGGATGTTGGCAGGATCTATGAAATCCTCTAGCAATTCAACACCAAGATCTCTGATCTATTGAACAGTCAACCTACACCAATCCATCTTACGAATAGCCTCTTTGTCTCTACAATTAGTCCAAATGTCTTCAAAGTGATTTCCATGTTTATGCCCCTTTTTCAGCTTCTTTCTGACATCTCGGTAATCAAAATCAAGTCTATATTTGTAGTTCCTGATCGTCATGATCTGCAACTCAGCATAGACTAATTTTTCCTTTTGCACACTCTTGATGGTATATCTACCGATTGTCATTGGGAACTTAAAACCGGGTTTATGAATCCTTCGACGTTCTTTGTGAACTGAGATCAGTTGTCTGCATAACTCCATCAAAATCCACTTGTCTGAAGGATATCTGGGCAACATGTAAGGACAACCAGTATAGCATCCTACCCTTATGTAAGTAAAAGTCAGGAATTGAAGATATATGCATCTGACCTTACTTACCGCTTTGTAAGCCTCATCAGATACTCTCTTTCTCTCGAGAGTTGGATCAAAACTGAAAAGCGAAGGTGCGAAGAAAGCATCAATGACTCTCTTGAAATGATGATGGATCTCCTTCAACTCCAGCTGGTAGAAGTAATCATACACTGGTGTCGAAAGTCGGTTCCCTTTTGTGGATAGGCTTGAGAACTGTCTCATCACGGCTACAACATACACCAAGTATGAAGTCATGTAGAACTTAAAGGTGGTCAGTACATTAATCAACTGCTCATGAATTGCATCACTGATTTGTTTACCCCAGTCAATGTGAGATTTTTTCCTTCTTATGATTCAAATGTATTCATACATCCAATCAAAAAAATGGGAAGTTTCTGGCAATCCTTTCACCTTGCTCAAAAGTATGATCATATCTCTAATATCTTCTTTGAAGTCAGCTCGAGGAAGTCCTTTCAGCCATCTGGAAATAGTATGCCGAGGTTCCTTCAACCATTGACTGTTTATCAAATACTTGGCCTTATTCGGATCTGAGTCATAGACCTCCTGTGCCGATTATACCAAGATGTCAACATACTTCTCCATTTGTGGGATTTTGAAAACTATATCGAAGAAGTCTGGATCTAATCTCAAAACCTCATGTCCAGAAGAATTAATGACACTTCTTCTCTCTCGAATATAGTGAGATGCAACTTGGAGGACAAACTCTGTGTGATGTGCAATAGTTGGAAATGAAGAGACCAGATGAAGATTACTATCACGATAGCTCTCAGAGAGTCTTCAAGAGGCTTTTGTTCGGTTCTTTTCATGAAGTCAAGGAGATCTTGATGGCCAACCTCTATGTCTCTGATCTCTTCAACCTTTCAAACCACTATCATTGGCGGGTAAACACATTGGTACTTGTATTTCATCTTGCCTTCAACTTTTGAAGATGAAGGGGGTTTCTCAGCTTTCATATGAGATTACTCCAGCTCTTTTAGGAAAGGATCCTCTAACGTGATCAATCACTGCTCTGCAAATAAGAGTCAACAACTCGTTAGTTAAAAGGAAACATTGGGATGTTGAGCAAACATGATGTAAGCGATGAGGCACGTAAAATGTTGCTAGGAATGATCGAGAAGTGGTCCGGAGCGAAACTGGATAGTTTGGAAGCAATTTTGGTCAAGTGCAGGAAATGGTGCAATGGCTCCAAAAAAGTGCGCTTTTTCCTTTGTACTTAGTTAATTTTTTGGTTTTTCAGAGAAAAGTGCCAGGGTGCTGAAAATTAGCAGCCTTGCAATTAGGGGAGATTTGTCACTTAGTGCAATGGCGCTGAAAAAGTGTGCCATTGCACTGCAGTGTTATAATTTTTTAGAAGAATGTCAAGGCGTTGATTTTCAGCGCCTTGACACTTTGGCTTGAAATTTTGAAATTTCAAAGATGAAAAGTGTGGGAGAGAAAAAAAATGCCATTGCTTGGAGATTGGGATTTTCTAAAGTGAAAGAAAAATGATTTGAACAAGCCAAAGTGTTTCTTGTATTATGTTTTCAAAAAATGAATGATTTATTTTTCACCAAAAATGTGTGTCTCAAAGCAATGATCATGCATAATAGAGAAATGAAAGAAAAAGGCGAATGAACAACCAAGATGAAGGTCACGACTTCTGACAGAGAGAAAAAGAGACTTAGCAATGGCGTGATTGCTGAAAAAGAAAAACGCGAATGGGAACACGCGTTTTTGAGAGAGAGAAAGCATTCAAAACAAAAAACGAAAACCTAGAATGCTTTGAAAATACAAGGTGAGGTAAAAACGTGATTCTAAACTTAGATCATGGGGTGTAAAAACATACTTGAAATAATGTAGAAAGATTGAAAGAAAGCTTTGACAAAAAAAACGCATTTTTGGAGAGAGCTTGGTGGCTCGACAAAAAGAGGTGAAGAAACAAGTGAAAAATGAAATGGAATGATCAAACCAAAATCACTCTTAAGTGATTAGTGAGTAAAAATGAAAAACTCAAGTTGTGCATTCAATCAAGGAACAAAAGGTGGAGTGAACAAATAAAAATAAATGCAACTGCTTGATAAAAAGATGCTAAGTTAACAAAAATCAAGTTGAAAACACTTTAGGTGTAAGGGCACACTTTTTCAGCGCTTCTGCACCTAAGTCAAAAATCACTCAAGTGCAAGGGTGCTGAAAAAGTGTGCCCTTGCACTTTCAATACTTAGCCATTTTTGTGAAAGACAGTCAGAGCACCATTTTTGAACTCAACTACACTTTTCACTAGTTTTCTAAGTTTTGACAGTGAAGGCTCGCAAAGGTGCCTATTTTGAAGGTCTTAGCGAGGCGAACATGGGGAGACTCTCAGATTGACTACCTGAGGCTTTGGAACACATTTCGAGGTGGATTGAAAATCACCTCATTTTGCGTGCTTGAACATCATGAACCTAGGAAACAAACAAGTTTCATAGGGGGGTTATTTGTGGGATGAGCGCTACTAATTTCTGTGATAACATATTGAATAAGAACTATCAATTGTGAAGCATTGTAAAACATATTCTCTAAAAAAAAAAAAAAAGGTATAAATGTGACACACACCCCCATATCGTAATTATAGTGTATATTTTGTGAATATTTAATTAGTTTTACTTAGCCTCTGTAAGCAATAAGAAGGGTGCCTCCCCTTTTTGAGAGGAGAGATTACATCTCACACAGTTGTGGTTGAAATCAAAGTTGTGTAATCTATTCAAAAGAGGATTACATAATTTTCACCCAACAATTTTTTGGTGACTCCACTAGGGAACAACACACGCAATTAAAGCCTCATGCTTTGATTGAAGTAACAAGTTTTCCAGTATCTTATTATTTTTCTTGTATATTGTTATTTTGGATCTCTATCTTGTTTAGATCTACATTTTAGCAGATAGACGGTATACACGAAGTTAGAGGGCCCAAGAAGTAGTAGATACACTTATTGAATTTTTTTTGCAACACAACACTCCAGCTACTCCTCTGCGAGTAAGATCTTCGTTGCAACGAACCACAAGCTACCCTTCGTGAAGAATAAGATCTCCTCTTCCGAGTGAATCTTCTACCTTCCACAAATTTCTAGTGTAGGTACCTATTGTTCAACCTACCATGGTCGCACCACTTGTAGGACCGTGGGGAAATGATTTTGGTCCCCTCTATTTGGCCGCACCTCTTCATGAACTTCCACGTGTTTTAAGAAAAAATCTTTCTAAGTTCCTAGGCGATGACAAACAACATCCCGATGAACATATTTCTTCCTTCTACATCATTTGTGGTGTTCTTGGCATAGATCATGAAGAAGTTTCTATAAGATTGCTCATCGAATCTCTTCAAGGGGTTGTTGTCGAATGGTTCTACACTCTTCCAAATGCTTCGGTCACCAACTGGGCCACTCTTCACACAAATTTTGGAGAAAGATTCAAACCTACTGAAGATGCACACGCTTTGTTGGCACAACTTAACCATGTGAAAAGAGGCCCATAAAAACATGCACGAGTTCATGGCTAAGTTCAACAAGTTGGTAACGCAGATCCCACATGATGCAAAACCAATGGATCATAATTTGAAGTGCTTTTTCATCAACACGCAATTTCCCAAAGTAAGTTTTTCTTATGTAGGGAAAATCTTGCCAATGTTGAAGCAGCTCAACAATTGGCTACCAATCTTGAAGACGATATGATCCTTGCTGGAGAAATAAGGTTGAACACCAACACCAACAAAAGGATGCAAGCATCAAGATCTTCAACATCTAATTCCAATTCTCCTAATGCCAGTTCCAAATTTTTCAGATCCCATGGTCCAAAGGTTGGCGTATGAAATCTTAGCTTTAAAAAAGAAAGTCTCCAACAACAAAAATACCTACAAGGACGTCCCAAGAAGGACTTTCCCCAACTATGCTGGAAACAAGAATCAAAATTGCCTTCCAACACCACAAGGGAGACTTGCACTTGAAGCTCCACCAACCAATTCTACCACAGGATACTATGAGGCTGAACAAGATGAGTATGCACAACCAAATTATCTCATGGAAGAAAGTGTTAATCTCTTTCAAGATGAAGAAATGGAATAGCTAGTGACTCCAACATTGGCTACTTACAAATGGCAGATGAAACTGATGAGGAGGACTTAGTGGCAAACACGTACGCTCTTTTTATGCGGCAACAACAAAATCAACTTGATCAAGCTCAAGCTGCTACTCCACCAGCAAGGGAGAAACCATCGGTTACTATTGCCAAAAGAGGATCTCCTCTACCTTGACAACCAAAGAAGGCAACAAATCCACAAGTAAGTGCTCCTCGTCCCCCTTTGTCAGTTCCCATAGTTCCTAAAGCCAATCTCCCAGTTCTAAAGACCAGTATGCCTTTTATTAAACCAATCAGTGAAGTTACTTCATCTACTTTACAAAATTATTTTCTAGGTTTTCGATATTATTGACCATGCCAAGAAAACAAAGGTCTAAATGTCTATGGTTGAGTACCTCAAAGCTAATCTAGACCAATTTGACAGACTTGTCAAATTCGTGAAAGATAAAGGAATTACCCCAAATTAGGATCCACCTCTTGATGTTCCTACTGCCTTAAAACCAAAGCCCCAGACGCCACAAAACAAACTTGTTTCTACCCCTCCAGTTGCATCTGGGCGTATTGATCCGTTCTTTATTTCTTTGCTTGTCAATGACTTCAAATTAAGCAATTGTGTTATAGATTTCGGCGCATCAAATAATGTGATGCCAACCAAGGTAGGTACTTCCTTAGGTTTTGAATCTGACCAAAAATTTTAGCCGTTGTTTCTCCATGGAGAAAAAAAAAGTACCCTTGATTGGCTAGATCAAAGATGTACAGTATGCTTTCGTTGCGTACCTAGAGAAGAAAATAAAGATGACAGTTCTAGTAGCCAATGTACCAGCATCCTACGAGATTCTCCTTGGATGCAATTTTTGTAAGCATGTTGGAGGCGAACTAAACATGGACATGTCCAAAGCTAGGATACATGTCAAGGGTGTGATGCAAAAGTTGATTCTTGAAAGAGAATCAAAATTCTCAGTAACACAATTCGATAATCCAAGAGCTCAAATTCTATTTGAGTCTTTAGGCATTGGAACATATTATCTACAAATAGAAGAGGTTGGTGAATATTCAACAAGACATGAGTTGGAGAGTGTTGAATCTTTTTCAATAACAAATGAGTCATCACTAGATGATTCATCAACACCAGACCCTGAAGTTCATTAGATGATGAGGCTATAGATTTTGACATCGTTAGCCTTGGTGATCCAAACAACATTTGGTTATTAGAGTTTGATGGCAATTGTTCTTCCACCAATTCTGGAGTGGGAATGGTTTTTATTTCCCCGAAAGGAATTTTTTTCCCTTTTTCTTTCAAATTATAGTTTGACAACACTAATAACACTGTTGAATATGAAGCATTGTTGTTAGGAATGCAAGTTGCACGCAAGAAGCGTATTAAAAATCTTCATGCATAAGGTGATGCTGAGCTAATTTTGTGTCAGGTAATGAACTCGTATCAAACAAAAGATGATAGGCTTAGGCATTATCATAATCTCGTTTGGGATTGCATTGAAGAATTTGAGGCCTTTGATATATTTGTAGTTCCAAGGGAATATAATGACAGGTTTGATTCCTTAGCAGTCTCAGCCACGCTCTTGATACCACATAAAGAATTTCAAGGTTCCACCTATACCATCGAGTTGGTTTTCCACCCGAGTGTTCTAATAATTCAGAGAACTGGTAGATTTTCAACAATGATCATCAAATTTTTTCCTTCTTAGAGAAGGCGATTTTTTTGATGAATTATACTTTGAAGGAAGTGATTCTCCACCTCGAGAATCTGTGTCTAATATGGATCTAGTTACGGGTGAAGAATTCTTGCAACTCAAAGGGAATAAAATTCCCAAAGGGTTGGTATCTCTAGAGAAATTTTTTATAAGCATGATCGCTACATCAAGAAGCAACTCTCAGACTTTGATTCATCTAATGAGGTTGAATAGATCAACTTGGGAACTGAAGCATATCCTAAAATGGTAAACATTGGGAAATGTTGCATGGTCGAAGAAAGGAAGCATTTCGCTAAGTTATTGCAAAGTTATATGGATGTCTTAGCATATTCATATGAAGATTTGAAATCCTTCAGGCCAAAGGAGGTACACCACGACATTCCTGTTAAGGTTTGAGTATTGCCTTATAAACAAAAGAAAAGGCAGTACAACCCAAAAAAATTTGAAACAATCCTTGCAGAAGTTCAAGAAATGTTGAATGGTTGAATAATATTCTGTATCCATCATTCAACATGGATAGCAAATATTGTTCCTGTTTGTAAGAAAAATGGTGAGATCCTTATTTGTGTGGATTTCAAAAATGTGAACCAATTGTCACTTAAGGTTAATTATCCTCTTCTAGTGATGGACCAATTTCTACAAAACGTAACTGGATCTAAAATGCTCTCCATGCTGGATGATTTCTCTGGTTACAACTAGATTGAATTAAATTCAAGTGATCAAAACAAGACGGATTTCACAATGCCATGGGGTACCTTTGCATATCGCAGAATGCCTTTTGGCCTGATAAATGTTGGTGCCACATTCCAATGAGCTATGGACTTGGCTTTTCGTGATGTGATGGGTAAGTTTATTGTGGTGTATCTTGATGATCTCACAGTGTTCTCTAGAAAGTGTCATGAACACTTTTACCACCTAAGGAAAATCTTGGAGAGATGTCGACAACATGGTATTTCCTTGAACCCCAAAAAGTCAATTTTTGGAGTTACAAAAGGAAAAATTCTTGGTCACATAGTGTCCACGGAGGGAATCAAGATTGACTTAGAAAAAGTCAACAGTACAAAATCACTTACCCTGCCATCAAACAAGAAGGTTTTCCATTCCTTCTTTGACAAGGTAAACTTTCTGCGAAGGTTCCTTCCAGACTTTGCAGAGAAGACTCGTCATATTGTAAATATGATAAAAGGTAATGCCACTTTTCATTGGATGATAGAAGGGAAAGCCCAATTTGATGATATAAAGGAGACTATTGCTCATGCGCCAGTGTTAGTTTGCCCTAACTACACCAAATAATTCATCATGTATAGTTATGCTTCTGAGCATACACTTTCGGTGATTCTGGTGCAAGAAAACAATGAAGGTTTTGAATATACTATTGCATTCATGAGCTTCCCTCTAAATAATTATGAGTTTAAATACTCCTAGATGGAAAAAAATGCTTTTGTTATGGTCAAGGCTACTAATTTTTTTTGGTTCTATATTCTTAATAGCCATGTCAAAGTTCTAGTGCCAGATTCAACTGTTAAGTCCATCTTAACACAACAGGAGTTTGGAATGAAAAGAGGCTATTGGATTGCAAAGATTCAATAATATGACATGGAAATCAAACCTACTAAGTTGATACGTGGGCGAGGACTGTGTCAGCTATCGCTGAAAATAATCCCGAGGAAGAAGTTTCAGAGACTGAATAGTCAGATCTGAGTGAAGTTCCAGTGGTGTTGTTCATCAGTACAACTGATGAGTGGTATTCTAACATTTCCAATTTTCTCACTTATCGAGAATGTCCTGATCATCTAACTCCAAAGGAGAAAAGGACCATCAAACTAAATTCAGAAAACTTTGTCTTATGGGACAATGGTTTGTACAAGCGTGCAACAGATGGAACCTTTTTGTGATGTGTTGATCAAGAACAACAGGAAAGATTGCAAAAGTCATATCATGATTTAGTATGTGAAGGACACTTTTCGGCATTGGTCACTGCTCACAAGATCTTGAGAGAAAAGTACTATTGGCCCACACTTTTTCAGGATGCGTAATCTTGGGTGCGTAAGTGCAAGCTATGTCAACAATTCGTAGGTAAGCCAAAGCTGGTGGCTTTACCTTTAAAACCAGTTGCTATTGAAGAGCCCTTCCAGTAGTGGGGCATTGACTTCATTGGTGCAATAAATCCATAATCAAGTGTAGGAAATACCTATTTCCTGGCTACAATTGATTATTTCACCAAGTGGGTGGAAGAAATTCCAACTAAGCATGCTACTTCTGAAGTGGTATGTATTTTCTTAAAAGAAAACATCATTTCCAGGTTCGGTGTGTCGAACAAAATTGTTGTTGATAACGCTTCTGCCTTCTCGTCAAGTGAGATCACTGAGTTTTGCTTTGAACATGGCATAACCTTGTCACACTCTTCTAAATATTACCCACAAGGTAATGGTCAAGCCGAATCAAGCAACAAGAATTTGGTGACTATCATCTGCAAGCTGGTGGATGAAAATCAACGTTTGTGGCACAAAGCTCTATACAATGCTTTGTGGGTAGACATAATAACTCTGAAGTGGGCAATTGGTATGTCTCCCTTTCAACTCTTATGGGTTGAATTTTGAGATTCCCATAACCTTGGAACTTCTAGCCCTCAAATTGGCTAAGGCCATTAAGGATGAGACTTTTGATAATTCTGTTGATAAGTGTATTATGTATCTCTTTGAATTGGAAGAGAATCGAGTTCAAGTGGCTAACCGCATCGTGAAACATTAGGACCATGTCAAGAAGCTTTTTGACAAGAAGGCCAAGTCTCAAAATTTTCAAATTGGTGATCTTGTTCTCCTATGGGACTTGCGAAGAGAACCAAAAGGTATGCACATAAAGTTTGATTCATTGTGGACAAGACCTTTCAAGGTTCATCAACTACATTGTGAAAATAGTTTCCTATTGGCATACGAGGATGGAACACCATTTTACCTTCCTCACAACGGACAACATCTTAAACACTTTACACAATAAAGTCACAGGCTTTCAAATGTAAATATCTCTATTTTCAGTCTTTGTGTCTTTTTTGCTTTAAGTCTTTTTGTTGTCGTCGCCTGACTCCAAGCCCAATGGATGGATAAGGGAACTTGGAATCTAGATTTCTACTCCTTTCTATCATTTCTATGAATGACTAAATCAATTTTCCCAGCTAGAGCTAGTTGTTATCAGAGAATCTAGCAACGCCCGAACCACGGATAACCCCCCTACAAAACTTTTCCTTTTCATAGGTCTATGTGTTTCAAGCACACAAAATGAGGTGATTCTTAAATCACCCTCGACGTGTAGTCCTTATGATTGAATTGTCCATTTGAAAATTTCTCGATCATCATCTTTCAAAAATCTCTGAAACGAGTGTTTTTGTTAATCCCCTTATGTCGGGAGTTAGTCATTTTTCTGATGGTGCAGGAGAGTTGATTTTCAACTCCCCTACACCACTCTTCACTTCAAATTTTTAACTTTAGGTGCAGGAGCACTGATTTTCAGTGCTCCTACACCTAGGGTCCCTTCTTAGGTGAAAAAGCAGTGAAATTCACTGCTTCTATACTTGTCTCTTCACTTTTTTTTATTGGTGCACAAGCGGTGATTTTCATCGATTTTGCACCTTTTTGCATTTTGACTTGAGTGTTCATGAAACAATTAATGCATCGAACTTAAGTTTATTTTAAATGTTTATAAACAATTTTAGGTCATTTTAACTTTGTTCCATTTCATTTTTCCCCCTCCTTGCACAGTTCTTTCTCCAAACTTCATGCAACCCAATTTCGAGGATCTCTTTAAGCATCGAATTGGGGTTTCGTTGCCATTTCCACCAGGTATGTTGTTTCTCTCTTCATGTTGTTTCACCATCATTTAATTTTTGACTATCTCTATTTCATTTGTATGTCCCTTTGACGTTTTTTATATCGATTGGGGTTTTTATAAAAATTCCATTTACTTTAGACACCCTCTACCTTCTTTCCATATTCAATTCTGCTCTTTGTATTTTTGTTAGGGTTTTGTTTTTATTGGATTCTCCCAGGTTATTTTATCTCCACAATGAATTTCCTTCATCACTCTGTGTTTCTTTTGACCTTCAAGTGTATCACCCACAAGCGGCAAAATTTTGAATCCACGCATGATAAAGCTTCATGTTGTTTGAAAGACCATCATTCTCAAGCGCTCGAGTGGTGATTTTCACCGATCGAAAACCAAATCTCCCAAGTCATTCAAATGAGATGGTGGTGAAATTTATTCGCCATCACATAGAGCAACTTATCCTTTTTCTCAAGTGTTTGAGCAGTGAAATTCATCTCCCCAGCACTAAACTATCTTCAAACACTCTGGTGTCAGAGCATTGATTTTCAACGCTCCAACAACAACAAAATTTTCTCCATGGTGTCGAAGTGCTAATTTTCAGCACTCTAACACCTACCATGAAATACAAGGTGTAGGAGCATTGATTTTCAGTGTCCTACACCAAAAACTACTTTTTCTTCCTAACACCCAAAAATGCCCCATTTCTCGCTCTAAACTCCATTTTGTCGCTTACGCTCTATTTTTCATGCCTCATAGCCAAAATGCAGTTGCTCCAAATTACCTTGCTCAATTCACGCTTTCCAACATTACAATTTTCTCCTAACACCTATTGATCCACTATTCTTGTAGTTCATATCAAGTTCTCATCGGGTGACCGTCGAAGGTGATAATTCTTCAGTCTTGACATCTCTAAATGACAGCCGAAGAACCCCCGTTGTCTTCCAAGAAAGAAGGCAAGATAAAATAAAAATATCAAGGTGTCTTTTCGCCAATTGTGGTGATATCAAAGGTGGATGAAATTAAACACACCGAAATTGGTCATCAAGACCTACAACATTTTGTAAAGAGAATCAGAAAATGCCATTAGAAGATAACTTGATATCCATTGTTCATAACAACTTGCATTTGGTGTCAACATTTTTGACTGCCACTCACAACATAGATTTCATGCTCCAAGTCTCATCTCATTACATCTGAGATGACAAAAGTGAGAGATTCCTCAGGTCAAGTCATGATGAGATTGGATCCTGAATTCTTTGACATTGTTTTCAAAGTCCCACATATGGAACAATATGCACCGATCTCAATTCAACAAGCATAGGAGATTTTTGATAAAGATTCTAATAAAGCTAAAAAAATTATTAACACTCAATGGTTGAAAACTCCTAGGCACTCAATTTCCCGATGTCCTAACGGGCTTCCTCGAAGTGACTTCAAAGAGGACATCAGGGATATGATTAATCTTTTGAGCAAGGTGAAGGGCTTGCCTCAATCATGCCATTTTCAAGATTGGATGTATGAATACATCCACATAATTAGGAGAAAGAAAGCTCATATAGACTAGGGGACTCAAATCAATGATGAAATTCACGAGTAGCTGATCAATGTACCAACCACTTTGAAATAATACATGACTTCTTATTTGGTGTATGGAACTGCAGTTATGAGGAAATTCCTAGGTTTGTCTACAAAGGGAAACAAACACTGCATACCTGTGTATTATTATTATTATTATTAATTGAATATGAGAGAAATCTTCCATCATTTTAGAAGAGTTTCAAATGCCTTCTTTACACCCCTAATATTTACTTTTGATCCAACTCTTGAAAAGAAAAGAGTATTGGATGAGGCTTACAAAGTTGTTCGTAAAGTTGGTTATATCTTTTTGCAATTCCAAAACCTTACTTACATAAGAGTAGGTTGCTATACTGGGTGTCCCTACATGTTATCCAAGTATCCCTCAGATAAAAGGATTCTAATGGAACTATGTAGACAATTTATTTCAGTTCACAAGGAACGAATGAGAATCCATAAGCTAGGGTTCAAGTTTCCACTGACTATTGGAAGGTACACTATTAAAAGTGTATAAAATGCCAAATCAGTCTATGCAGAAATGTAGGTAATGACTATATGGACTTACAAGCATAGACATGACTTTGACTACCATGGTTTGAAAATGAAACTCAATGCGGGTCACCTACATGTCTATCATTTTGAAGACATATGGGTGGAATGCAGAGATGAAGAGGACATCCAAAAAATGGATTATTGCAGGTTAATCATAGAGAAGATTAGGGATCTTGGTGTTACTGACCTACCAGAGGATTTCAAAGATCTTGGTGACATTAATAATGTTGCCTATGATGAAAACTAAATCTCTAAGAGACCTTTGCCTCCCATTCAATGGTCTAAAAAGGAAAGTATATACATTAGGGAAAGGCCTTCCCCCATATTATCCAACACAGAAGAATGGTTGTACAAGCATGGTTTCCAGATGAAATATTTTAGGACGAAATAAGGAGAGGTACTTGGAGCAGAAGCTAGCCAACAATAGGAACTCTGCACAAAAGACAAGCATGTGGCTACTCCCTCTTCTTCCCGCAAAGATCCTAAAATCAAGTTCACTGTTGGAAAAAGGGATACACAGGTAGTTGAAGAAGAAGAGGCCACAAAATCTGAATCTACTCACTCAAAGGGGAAATGACCTATTTCTAAAGAACAAGAGTCTGAAGGTGAAGGAAATGAAAGTGAGGAATCAGTTTCTGAAGAGGATTCTGATGAAGAAGATTCTAAGGAAGAAGAGGATTCTATAGAAGATCAAGATACTGAAGAAGATGAAGGTGAACAAGAAGGTGATAAAGAGAATTCAGGCATGATGAAGAACAAACCATTTCTCCACACGAGAATATTGTTGAAGACCTTCCCAAAACGTCATCGCTCATTACTTCAAATATTCCTTACACACCTCCTAATCTAACACTCTTCCACCCCCTCTTCCTACTTCACCTCTTCCTACATCAACCATACATGCAACATCAATAGTGTTTCCCCTATAGTTTTGAATATTCAAGTTGTTGATATTTTATCAAGCTCTCCATCATCTATTCCTAGTTTGTCATCTCCATCTTATGACATCACTTCTAAATTTGAATTCAACAGGTTTATGAATGAATATTTGCAAGGTCAACTTGGTGTACAATCTATAGGAGCAGTCATGATAGACACTACCCCAATTTTCACCATACCATTCATTTCTATAGGAGTGACTACGACAAGAATTGATGGTCAGTCAAGAAGCATATACTTCCTCTCTTCCCCCTTGGCTGGTATCTCAATTATTGAAGTGAAAGAAACAAATGATCTCTCTTGAAGAGATAGCCCCTCCAAAAGCCAAGGGGAGGAAAAAAGCCAAAGTACATTCAAGGCTTCATATTGAAAAATCTGGTCAAAATTTTGTAGAGATTGATCTACCCCCATGGGAAGAAGGTGATGTTGCAATGGAGGACTGCACAGTAACAAGAATTGAACTTGGAAAAGTAACAAACAAAAGTGCCACGACAGATGCTCATGTAGTCCTAGATGCATTTGTAGGAAGGCTTCACAAGATGGAGCATACCCGAGATGTGTACAAAGAGAAGGCCAAGTGCTATGAAGTTGTTTTGAGAAAATTAGTAGGCTCTTTAGGGAGTACACAATCTATGGTTATGATAAGCATTGAGGAACCAACAGTACTGAAAGCAGAAATTTTTTCCTCCAAAGGTAAAGCATTATATGATTTCAATCATGAAATGATACAACATGGTTCCCAAATTATAATTGCTGCAAATGAGAAGGCTACTCAGATAGCCATGCTAAAATTAGAGCTTGATAAAGAAGAAAATGTACTTTACCAAGAGCAACAAAAAATGGACAAACGCCTCTCATTTTGGTCACAAATGAAAGAGGTAAAGCAGAGTAAGTTGGTGAAAATTAGGGTAATTCCTGACAAGGAGAAATATGTGGAAGTAAGAGAATCTTTCAAGCATCAATTCAGGTGATCTAGTCTCTTATTGAAGATCTCCACCAATTATAGGAAGATGTTGAAGGACATCATGCTATCCTAGAAGAATAAATTAAGGAGTTGTCGGGTAAGCTCCTTGATGAAGACCTTATTTTCCTCCCGGCTAGTGAACTTTCCAAGATCTAGAAGGAGGCCATCATGAAGCAAGTAGAGGATGCCAAATTTTTAAAGACCTCCATGCACAAAATTTGTGACTTGTGGATTTTTATGGATAATCTAAAGATGCATCTTGACAGATGCAAAAAGCTTCACTCATCTACCAAAAGATCAATTACCAAATTTCACACCATTGTGGATTACACTGTTGGTCCAGATGAGGCATTCGTCTTGGAGACAAAGAAGAAATATGAAGACTTCCACACGCAAAGCAAGGAACCATGAAGGCTTCTTTTCTCCTGTGTTGAATATTTTTATGCTTTCACACATTTTGTAAATAATTTATGACATCTTAAATTTATTTTGAGCAAATATAATTACATGTAAAATCTAAGATGTTTTCCACAAAATATGGACAACATTTTTTACTAAGTCAAAGTTAGGTTTTCCTAAATTAGATCACCTACTTTCCTATTTTTTCTCAACTAATTTCCTAGATTTACTCTTCCCTCTCCTTTATAAATAAGAGGGATTTCTATTGTAATCTTTATCTTTTATTTTTTAGCAACGAAGTGTTGCCCATTTTGAAACAAATGTATGAAACGTTGTGTTCAACTTTTTGAAACTAAATTTGATCACTAAAGAAGAAAGTTGCATACTAGACTTTGTGTTGGGATCAATTCTCTTATGGTTTTATTAAGATTGGTGATGATTAATGTGTGAGATCTAAGGGCTTTGGATAAATTTGTGTAGACTTTGTGTTACACTCTTCATTCGGATTTGTGTTTATGTTTGAATACTATTGTTGAATGATATAAAAGTCTTTGTGATTGTAATTATTCATGCTGCTCATGGAATTTATGTATCTAAGAAGACGTTGTGCTTCTAATACGACAAATGTTACATATCTCAAGGATCCATCAGCGAAAAGCTATGGAACGACTTTGTGCCTTCATGAGATTTTCTTTCTCATTTTATTGTTTATTATTATCATATTGACATCTCTACGCTTTTCTTTGACAAGATAAAGATATTGGGATTATTGCTTGTTTTTAGTTTAAAGTTGTATTGAATAAGAACTATCAACTGTGAAGCATTGTAAAACATCTTCTCTTAAAAAAGAGAGAAGTACGAATGTGACACACCCCCCATATCATAATTATAGTGTACATTTTGTGAATATTTAATTAGTCTTACTTAGCCTCCATAAGCAGTAAGAAGGGCGCCTCCCCTTTCTGAGAGGAGAGATTACATCTCACACAACTGTGGTTGAAATCAAGGTTGTGTAATCTATTGAAAAGAGGATTACATAAGTTTCACCCAACACAACTATCAAGATAATTTAATTCTTAAGAAATTAGAGAAATGCCTATAAATACCTTGTTATTGTATCATTTGAGATCTAACAAGAACTAACAAGCATTCATGAGAAAAAACTATTGTCAAGATCATTCAAGAGCATGTCAAGAGCAGAATTTTAGGGCATCATTGTAGTAATTCAAGATCCTAATATCACGTTATCTTATGTGATTTTTTGTGTGTTCATGTTGTTATTATTTTGTGAAGGCTAGCACCTTTGTAGGTCTCCAAAGATTTCAAGCAAATCAAGAAAGAAAGATCAAGACCTTGAGGTGATGTGCATGACTTCAATCCTTTAAGGAAGCCATTGAAGGGTGGTGAGTTGTAACACTTTGTGATTTCATCATTCCTTCCTTTCCATTATCATTTTATCATTAATATTTCCATTGTGAAATTGGAAACACTTATATAGGATTTAATTGAGGTAAGCCCCTAAATGGCCCAACGCTTTCCCTCTTTTTGAATGTGGAATTTTAGGTTTGAAGAGGATTGAAGAGAGCTTGAAGACAAATTGTTTATTCTTGTATTCAAAGCCCTACATCTTGTCAATACACAAAAATGCACCTATAGAATTATCTCACAACATTCCAACAACTCTACAACAAAAAATCAGAAGCTCAAATCTGTCATTAGAGGACCCCAAAAGTAGAGAAAGATACCCTATCAGAGATCCATACACCCCTAGGCATCCTAGTCCTCCTATGCACACTAGAATCAATTTTTTCAAGACGGGTACACAACCCTCTGCACTACCCATATCTTCTTGCAATTTATTGTTTCAATCTATTATTTGTTGGGATCTTGTATTTTTCCATATTAGGTCATATAATCTAATTAGGTTAATCATAACAAATCATTTCCTGTCCATTTTCAAGACTTGAAAGGATCAAACCTAGACTTGATTGACTCACCTTTATGGTTGAAATTCAATCTATTTTCCTTGCTGATTTGCATCCTAATGAAACCCTAGGAAAAGGTGGAATTGACTTTGGGTTTTGGACACTAAACCCATATATCACCCCTAAATCCTTTTTTCAATGTTTCACTAATATCATTTAATTATAAAGTGCACATTTTATTAATCATATCCCCTTGACATATTCACCTCCCAATCCTCATGTGATTGATTATTACTATAATCCGTCAAATTTTAAAGCACAATATGATTATAAACTTGCAACAATTCATGAAAATCCATCAAACTTGGTTGACATTTTATACTCCTTTCTACATGTGCTATATCCTACCACATTTCCATTACATCCATAAAGCTAAGGTACAAATAATATTGAACCAAGCTAAATACTTGGTTGAACTAGTACATAAACCTAAGAAGTAACTTTGAAATCCATTTATCCAAAACCTTGATCCTAAATGTATTAGAAGAAAGTTGCTACCATTTGTTGTGTTTTATTGTTGTTGATCATTTTTGCATTTATCCAAGTCACTTTTTTTATGATTGGTAGTTTTCCATCCCTTGCCACCTTATTTTTATTCACGTTATTGTGTGTTTGAAATCCATCCTACTATTTTTTTTAGACTGCAAGAATCGGGTAACACGACCCCCTATAAATTGTAGTGTGCCTGGTAAAATTTTTAATGTTTATCAGGCGCACTGCAGTTTATAGGGGTTCGTGCTACCCGATTGCTGCCATCTAAAAAAAATAGTAGTGGGATGGAATTCAAACACACAATATTTATTCACTATTAGACATGTACTATTATTATGATTTAATCCAACCAAGACAACAAGATGAGGGTTCATTTCTATTGTTGTCTTTTACTACCTAACCATATTATTTCTTAACATACTTTTGACACATTGGCATCTATGTAGGCTTGTGCACCTTTGATTGTCCTTTGTGAGATTTTCCTACTATTTTGTGTTATCTACTTTGGACCTTATCTTGTGTATCATTAAATACTATACACATTGGTGTCATTTACCTTTCACTTGTTCATCTCACTACCTATTACCTATGTTAGAGCCTCATTGAACATGATATCCTCTCTTCTAAAGCCATAATTGGTTCATATATCAATCTCCTACCGGTTCATCACTTGGACAACCCTTGGGGGAATGACATATAGTCCCCCTTTTGTATCTCATCACTGATTTATCAAACCAATTTCCTAGCAATTATTCATTATCCTATGATTTGAACCTAACCATTGTTATATATAGTCAACTCATTATCTTTGATCTAAGTTCTACCATCATCACATCTAGTTGATCTAGTGTCTCAATTCAAGCTTCATTACTACAATATATGGTTGATCCATTTTTGTATTTCCTATTGATCCTTCACATTATGACTACTCTTGGGAGCATAACCATGATGTTGAAATTGCCTATTTTTTTCCATATCATCATTTAGGGGCATGCGACACTAGCTTCCCTTGTGATCCCACTTGAGAACATGACCTTGAAACACACTATTATCAATTATATTTAACTTTGAAAACTTCATCTTAATCATATTTTACCTTAAATTAGTTGTCATCTATCTATTTCCAATCAACTTAAGGGTGGAATGTATCCTATATCAATCACTATATCTCTCCTTAATTCATTTGACCATTACCTTTAGACCACAACAATGACTAGTATCTATTTGAGAATTACTTTTGATTATAATGATGACTATATTTTCTAGACCACGTAAATTATCTAGGTCTAATTATCTAACCAAATAGTTGATGATTAGTTTCTAGTTTCTATTGGGTTAGCTACCATCCTTAACTATGTGGTGGCTTCAACCAAGTTGCCAAACTAGTTTCCAAATTCTAGTATCCATGAGGTGGCTTGCCAAGTTACCAAACCGGTTTTTAATTTCTAGTTCTCATTAGGTAAAATACCATATTTATCCACAAAATAGATAGGATGCCAAATCACCAAACCATTTCTAGTTTTCATAATTTAGTACCCCATTGTTGCCCAACCTAACCCTCTTTTATAGCTAGATCCTTGATAACCATTGATGTCATCGACCTAATCCTAGTCTACAATTGATCAATTTCCAATATATTTGTATATAATTTTTTATATAGGTCAATATCATGCTTCCAATCCTTAAAAATTATTATGGAGAAAATCTCCATAAATCTCTCCTACTGAAGACAAAGGATAAAGATCAAGCTTAACTCGACACAATTATCAAATGTTTCTATTTATGCTTAGAATTACATTTTTTATTATATGGGTAAAACAAGTTTTGAATGTTCCTTGAAACCATTTACAACACAAGAAATTCAATCCAAAGGATAAAAAGACAAAAAGAAGTATAAGAAAGGTCAAGCTACCACTAAACAACAACCTAATTGTCACACATCAAAAACAACAATTGCAATTGAGATTACAACACAATAGATAAGGATGGACAACTACACCAGACCTAGTCCCTTCCTAATGCTTTGAGCACTCTTAACCTAGGTTTGGGAAGTAGAAACATGTTTAAGAAGATATCTCTTACTTCTATGAACAATATTCCATGAAAAATTATCATCCAAAGGCTCAAAACAAGGGGAGGGGGAGGGTTAGCCTCCACTATCCCTAAGGTTGAAAAAATATGAGTTATGTGATTTATTGAATCATTTAATAAAGTTTGATATGTATAATCCACTCGCGACATCAAAGGCTCCATAGGTGGGTCAATTGAAATAAGGCCCTAAGAAGACAACCTTTTAGGAGTCACTAAATTCATAGTTTACCGCATGGCCAAGTCCACCTCTAACATCTCATCCTCTCAATCAATAAAATCACCAATAGTTAGATGCTCATTGGTGGGAATTTTTCCACCAAGTTTGGACTCACCTTTTGTATGGTGAAAGATAGGGTAATTTAAAGCCAGGTGTCTAGTAGCAAAGCATCTCTTGTAGTGAAAGGGGAGACCCTCGTAGTCGGTTAGTGTCTAAGCACATGGACTATCCCAAAAAGTAGGAAAAAATCCCCAAGTATATCCTTAGAGGTTTTAATGTCCACAAGAATGCTCACAAAAGTAGTATGGGCATAGTTTACCAATGTAGCATCATCCTATAAAAAATGACCAAGACCATTATAGATAGATTCAAAATAATAAATTTTCCAAAACTAGAGAGGGATATTAGGAAGTCATGCCTAGATAGAAAAAATACTTAAGGATTCTGTAAGAGGTTTGAAAGAAGGAAACCATGGCTTAAGAGAGTTGAGTGCTTTCCACACAGCCAAACCCCACCTTCTAACACCCATGTCATGTAATCACATGATTGGAAGGATGCCAAAATAAACCTCTAGCATAGGGATAGACTTCAATCCTACCCTTAGTAAGGGGCCTCAAAGAATCCAAAGCCTATTTTTTTAGTTTTAGAAGGGAAGGCCATCAAATATACAAATAAGATCTTGATATTTAAAATTTTATTTATTATCTAACATCCCCTAGCTACATATAACAATTGGGGACATGGAAAAGGGTTTACCTTATTCAGAAGGATGAGTAGGTTTTGACTGAAGGTGAGAACATCCATCAAATTGAGCAACTTTCATGTAAGTGCTCTCTACACTGAGCAGAGGAGAGGAGGCATTGACATAGATGCTAAGAATAAAAGAATCTACATGCAGAGATTGTGAAACCATAGTATAGAGGTCACCAAAACCAAGTGGTAGAAAATCCACTGTTACAAGGGCACAACTAGTGGCTTGTGAAATTAGAACATATTTCTAGGCTATGAATCCACAAAATGATAACATGAATAGTGATGACAATGGTATATAATTTTTCCATTCGATTAGAATAGGGATAGCTATTCATTGTATACAAGTTAAAAATTGATCATGATGAAATTTATTGTTTTTTGTGTAGCCTAGTTTTCTTTGTCAACATGCAATTATTACTCTCTTATATTGCTTTGTAAAAATAGGTAAAAGATCCAAATCAAGAATGAAAGTATAAATGAAGACTAGTATCTCTCGTTGGTAGTTAGTATCCTTTACATTTAAATATTTATGTTACTATATTCTTCCTTTCTCAAAATTCCTCTTATATCCCGACGCAATCCTACTAAACTAGGGAAAAAATATAATAACAAAATTTCCATGCCTTACAACTTGCTTAATAATTTTTTGTGTCTATTTTAGCTCCTATACCATGCACATTTTATATCATTTTAATCCCCTTTTCCTAGTATTTCACCCCTATCCTTTTGTATCCCCTTTGGACTACGTTGATCCCATGGAATTGTTTATAGTTCCCATGTGTTCCTTCTCATTCAATTTATATACCTATCTCATGTTATAACCTCACATTTAATTGACCATTGATTTATCCCCCTATACCCATTTTTCAGGACTTTAAATGTTGTTCCTAAACCCACTCTATGTTTAAACCCCACATTTTCCCACCCAAATACATGTCTTAGTGAAGAAAAAATTAATGAGGTCACCAACCACTATATGCCCCCCTTCAAGCTTGAGGTCCATTAAGAAATTGAGCTAAAATCTTATTTGTGGACAATGCCTACAGATTGCCACTTAATTGGGTGGCCTTGAATTTGAATCCTCTCACCACAATATTTGAATCCAAGATAATTAATTTATAGGTATTTCCATATACTAAGTTCTTTTGTTAAAAATTGTAAAGAAATCCCTTTAAAATTATCCACCTTTGCCTTATTTTAACATAGAGAGAAAAAATATTAGTTGGTCACATGTTTTTGGTTATTTTTACTCATGGATGAAACCCCAACACTACAAAAATCCTAGGAATGAGCTATATTCATATCCAAAGCATCAAAGATTTTTTTTTGGCCATTGGACAATGTTGCATTATGATCTTTGAGACTAGATGGTTGATTTCAAAAGATTTCAATTAGGTCAGAAAATTCCATTTATGACTTTTGTTTAAATAAGTTATTTTTATCATTTCTTATAGAGACCTATTCTTACCCCTTCCTTGCATTATTCCAATCCTTTAACATCTCTTTCTATCACCATTTTGATCCATTTTTCCATATCACCATCTCCCCATTACCATTATTCATGCCATTACCTTAATGTTTTGTTATTTCCGACCTTAATGTTTTATAATTTTTACTTGATTTTAATCAAATGCACTATCAAACCAATTTGTTCTTTAGAACTTCAAACCTTTGAACCCTTCTTTTTCATTGACCTTTAGCAATCAAGGATCATCTCAATTTAGGTGAATTTTCTATTAACCCTTTGTGACTACAAACTCTTTACAACCTTTTAGATTTGATGAGTTATACAACTTTCACCTCTTTATCAAGACAAAATTACCCTTTTTTTATCATCCATAACATATATTATACTGAAATCAATATGATCAATTATTTGAAATCTTGATTGATATTAATGTATGAATTATTATTATTCCTTGTGTTAATGACAGTTTTTAAATGTTGATGATTATGTAGGAAGCCATGCTTTTGAGAAAAATAGGATAATAGGCAATGATCAAGAAAGAAGGATACTCTAGAAGCTCTAGAATATCACGTCTCTAGAAGCACCAAAATGCTATGACTCTAGAAGCTCCAAAATTTTCACAAATCTAAAAAATTTGCAGGTTGAAGTTATTATAAGAAAAGTTCTAGAATAAGACATCTCCTTTCCTATCGAAATTAAAAGAGAATTTCCATATGATTGTTGATCCTACAAAAGGAAATAAAGATAAAAAACTCTTGTTCAATAATGATTTCCTCAGCAATAAACCATTTTATTTAATATAATTCAAATTATATTAATGAATTTATGTAAAAAAATTCAACAACATCAATGCATGTTTCCCATGATGCTATAGTTTAGGAAGTAGGTCATAGTATAGATGTCTTTTCTGATGTTAATAAAAAGAATCTTGATGCATGAATTAATATAGAATATGTGTGCATGAATTTTGATCCTAAATAGAGCAAATCAAAGCACTATTAACCTACTCTATGCAAAATACAAACAACACTTGGATTAAGCATAAGGTTTAGTAAAACATGATAAAAACATTAAAGATATTACCAAAACCATCCCTTCTTGTACCATGATGGTGTGGTTATGCTCATGCATGGTTGGATGTGAGTGCTCATGCTAGTAGCATAAGATTGCATGTGAGATGAATTTATTCCTTGAAAATGGCTTAGTTTAAGGCCAATTTATAAATTTTTGGCCTATAGAATGGATGGATAGGGTCAATAGATGAGATTGATGGCTCATTTTGGTTGAGAGTCATGATCAGAGGAGAGGAGGACAAGCATACTCATATAGTTGGATGAGATGGAGGGAGAGGGATTAAGGGGAGAATCAAGGGTGGAGATTCTCCTTGGGAAGGTTGGAGGGATGAGATGGAAAGAGTACTTTGTAGCACCCAAGAGGGATGGGAAAGTAACTTGACCCATGTGACATGGTACCAAGCCCATGCCACATGTACAACGGGCAATGCCTTGTGTATAAAATTTTCATGCCTTCATACACATTAGAGAATGTGGAGGATTTGATTGGGGGTTGACTAGGATTAAAGATGTGCAAGTGGATGATTAGGGGTTTAAGTGGATTAGCCCACTTAATAAAAAGTGGAGGAAATAGGTAAATTAAATAAATAATATATTTATTTAACTTTTTGGGATTGAGATGGGGGTATTTAGATAAATAAATAATTGGATTTATTTACTTAAGGTAGATTATGGGAGGAATATGATTAAATGTTTTAGGCTAGAAATAAGGTGTAGATGAATAGTGATTTTATTAATTAAATAATAATATTATTTAAGGAATAAGGGGATGAAATGGGGTAATTAATTGAACAATTAGAGTTGTATTCAATCAATTATAAAAGAAATAGTCAAGTAATGATGACAAACTTCAATTTTAGGTGTCTACAATTTTCCCTTATTTGAGATGATTTTACAAAGTAGCATTGTTTCAAAGAAGATTAAAACATAGTTTTTCAAAGAAGATGATTAGATTAGGAAGGATGCCCTAGTCATTAAAATGAGTGACCAGGAGAAAAGATGATATGAGTGAGGATAAGGATGAGGATGCCCCCTTGAGAGTACATGTGGGTTAGGAGAACATGGGTGTGCTTTTGAAATGGATGAGAGGATGCAATGTAGATAAGAGAAGAGGATGCAAGATGATGAGGAAGAGGATGAAAGATGATAGATAGAAAGGGGAATGGGAGGATGAAGAGATAATAAAGGAAGAGGGATGGATGAAATACATCATTATGTTGCATTGGATTGATAAATATTTATTTAATATAGCATTAGATGTTATTCACCAAGGTATAAGGAACCAAGGTTACAATGTGTTGCATGCATAGAAAAAGATAAGTCACAAGCAACCATATTTTGTATAGCACCATGATATGGAAGACCATGATACCACTATGATAGGTAGGTTATATAGACCTATATAGATGCAAGAGAAATGATAATGCATACAAGCAAGAAGGAAACCATGCACAAAAATGATACAAAAATAAACATGATGTTTCCCTAGTCAAGCTCAAAATCTAAGACTAATTGATGGTGTACAAAGTGTTGTTGATGTGGGAACAATATATCACAAAATAAAATAAGGATTAGGAAGGATATATCTTGATGATGGTGACTTTTTTGGATCAACACTTACAACAAAGCTAGGAAGACCATGATACCACTATGACATGTAGGTTACAAGGACCTATATAGATGCAAGACAAATGATTTAATGCATACAAGAAAGCAACAAATCACGCACAAAAATGATGTTGCCCTAGTTAAGCTAAAAAGAAAAGATTAATTGATGGTGGATGGAGTGTTGTTAATGTGGGAATGATATATCACAAAAAAGGATTGAGAAGGATACATCCCGATGATGGTTATTTTTTGGAGCGAGGCATACAACAAAGCTAGGATCATGACCAAGGATATGATTGGATAATTTTCACTAGATTGCATGGATTAGGATTTAATTGTAGTTTTGGATTGCTAGGAGCATTTGGATTACATGGGAGTAACATACCAATGGGATTGATGGCATTGGATTTCACATGGGGTGTAGCCTATAGATAGATACTAGTGACAAGGGATGATGATATATGAGAGGATGAAGTGATAGGAGGGATTGATGGATGGAGGATAGGGAGATAAATATTAGGATATGGAAATGGAATAAGGGGATATGAAGATAAGGATTGTGAGAAGAAATGATTATTGGATGAGGGGATGGAAGGTTTAGGTAGGTGATTGATGGATGGAGGATAGGGAGATAAGGATTGGGATATGAAAGGATATATGTGGGATAGGGAATAAGAAAATAAGGATTGGGATATGGAAGGATACATGTGGGATGGAATGTGGGAAGATAAGGATTGGGAGATGGAAGGTTCATGGGATGAGGGGATGGCGTGATAGGATGGATTAATGAATGGATAATATGGAGATAAATATTGGTAGATGAAAGGATTATGGGATGAGGGAATGAGGGGGTATGAGGGATTAATGGATAGAGGATAAGGAGATAAGGATTTTGGATATGGAATGATTATGGGATGATGGGATGAAGGGTTTGGGTAGGTGAAGGATGGAGGATAGGAAGATAAGGGCAAGGATGTGATATAATTATGAGAAGATAGTGATTATGGATAAGAGATGAGAGAAATTATCAAATGGATAGAGGGTTCGAATGAAATCTCCAAATAATATGTTGCAAATTAATAAGATTCCCCACTCTATATATTACACGTGTGATGAGGCATTATACTACATGTGAAAGGATGATAGGAGGCTAAGGGGTATGGAAGTGTGTGGAAGGATTAAAGATATGGGTGGATAATATGGATGGATTGGAGGGGAGGAAGGATGGAAGGATAGGAGTATGGAGGGATAAAAGGTCTAATTGGGGAATTGATTCCAAGAGGTGTCCAAAGAATGTATGGATGTTTTCCCCTATCTTTATCAAGATCATAAGGAGGATGGAGGAATTGGAATGTATAAGATATGATGGGTAAGATAGGTAGATGATAGATGGGTAGCTAGAATAAACTTGCCCCAAATTATGGAGAGAAAATGGATGAGAGATGATGAGGCCTACTATTAGTTAGTTTTTTTGTTATTTCAATACATGATTTTAGACATCTCTAGATACGTATTTCCTATATATCCTTGAAACTTTACTATATTTTATGATCATTATGCAAACTTGGACCTGGTTTTAAGTCTATGGAAATATGATTATGATATGATAGTTATTGCATCTTTAATATTTGGATATGTATGAAATGCAATGAATATATGTGTTTAAGTTATGGTTATTAGTATTGTGTAGATGTTGTGTGAATTGACTCTTTTCAACCAAGGAGCCAAAGCCAGCAGACTATAGCTTGCAACAACTAGGAGGTGTATCCCATAGCCGAAGGGAGTTTTAGACTGTGATGTAGGAGAAGTTAGAAGAACACAACAACTGCATAATTGGAGGCGTCTATTTGCCAAAATTATTGTGAATCATCACACCATTTAATAAGACTACTAGAGGAGAAGAATTATGCCATAATTGGGAATCTAGCGTGACTGTTTCTACAGTCCATGTTTTAGTTTAAACCATTGTAGCTGAATTATAGTCATATTCCAATTCTTCTACCTTTTTAGTTGTGTTTTAAATACTCAGACTTTACCACGCTCTATTTTGTAGGGAGTGATGATTTATGATTAGATTTTTGTTTTGAGTCCTTGTTCTAATAAGAATCGCTCACACCTATATGAATGGTTCAATGGTTGAGTTAGTGAGTTGGAATAGAAAATATAGTAGATATGTTCAATTAGTTTCTATTTTTGCATAGACAATGTTTTTTTTTTCAATCATGATATTATGAATAAGATATTCTAGAAGAATCTCTTTGGATTGTGATATCTTGAGTTATGCAATGAAGATCATTTTAGTTACTGTTATGTTGAATTAGTTTGAGGAGCTAGACTTGAGTTTATCCTGTGGAGACAATCACTTGAGAAAGGTCCAATCAAGGTAACTGTTCCCCACTTTTCTTTTTGCACATTTATTTCTATTACAGTAGTTATTTTCATGATTATGTTTGTCTTAATCGAATTCTTCATGTGATAAATGTGAATAAGATATTTTCTTGTATTCATACTTTAATTTTTTCCATGCATTGTCCTCCAGAGTTAGTCAAATTAGTTAATTACATAATTCATCTCTTGACAGTGAACTAGTCATAGTCTTTAGCTGTAAGTACTCATAGCAATAGCTTCAACATTACCTCTTTTCATTGTTATGCAATTTATGATTTCTAGTGCGTGTAAACACCTATGCTAGGATGATATAGGTAGTGAAGAGTCTCCGAATGCACATACAATGCCAACATCATCAAAAGCTTATGTTAGCCTTGGTTGATAAATTAAATGAATGTCTTTCAAGGGTTTAGTGGACTGTTCAGTAGGACCCCCTTTGAATTGTGCGTTGACACCAAGTTTACTAAACATTAGTGGGCCTCTATAAGAGATTTACACATGAAACCTATTTTCTAGGTTTTTATCATGTGGAATTGCCCAAGGTGCATATTTTTTAGGTTTCACTATTGGGCGGATTTTTTTATTTACTATTTAAAAATAAATAAATTAATATGTTTTTCTTTTTTGGAATATTACGGATGGAGAGGAATGGTGATAAGGATGTGGAAGATATTGGAATTGTGATAAGGAGATGAAGGAAGGAATCAAGCATCTAGTTCTACATCAAAGTGATAGGAGTTCATTTGGAGCGATCGTTGGATTTTGGTACAACCTTGTTAGGATGGGTGGATTATGAAAAGGCATGGAATAAATGGGTTTGATGAAGGGTAGATATGGGATAAGGGATTAGATTTTGGAAAGTGTATGGATAGGAGGATGGGAAGGGAGTGTGATGGGGAGATGTTGTTAGGACTAAGATTGACACATATTGTGATGTATGTTGAATGATGGAAGGAAAAGTGGATGGAGGATGTAGGGATGATGGAGGAATGAGGAGAGTGAATCGAGGGAAGCATGAACCCAAAATGGGTTTAGGAGATGGAGGTTGGGGATTCTTAGCTTTTGGATTAACAACTTTGGATGAAATTTTGGATTTCACATTTGGATTCACTGCTACTTTTTACGTTGGGATCCATATGGTTTTTGTGGTTGTTTTGGTAGAATTTTGTGGGCTATAGTATTTATTGTATTTTTTGATCATATTTTTCTTTGTTTTAACACATCATTTTGAGGGGACATGGTGATCCTTATAATATAGGGGATGCTTACCTTTATGCATTTTTACTTTGGCATCAAAATTGCTTCCAATAGCAAGGGTATGGGTGTGAGGAGATAGATGATGTGGATGTAATGTGAATGGAGTGCTGGAGGTAGGATTGTGGATGCAGTGTATGGAGGGGAAATGTTGGATGATATTTATGGAGGTGTGACTTTATTGATCCTGATTGGGGATGATGGGAGTGGTATGTTTATGATGAGTGATAGGGATAGGGGATTGGTGGATGAGGGGATGAGTAGGATGAGATGGAGGATATGATTTTGGGATATAAGGGCCCAAATGGATTCAGTAGGTGGGATATGTGATGGTGGATTGTGGGACATAAGGGACCAAAATGGATTTGGAGGATGAAGGAGGGATAACAATAATGGTTTCAGGTTGGTATGATGGAGGAGGGGGGTAGTGGTAATTTTTTCGGAAGGGTGGGAAGCACCTATTGTGGTTTTGGGATAAGTTGTCTTAGGTTTCACAAAGGTTGTACCAATATTTTTGGATTGTGAGCCTTGAGATATGCAACCAAGGCCTTGTCATCATGAATTATCTTTGATATGGATGGGCTCCAAGATACCTTGCCCATGTAGGCTTAATCCTTTGCCTTGATAGTTTATGTTCTTTAGCATTTGGTTTAAAGTAGGATGTTTATTTTTTGGAAGCAAGATGTGAGTCCCTTATTAGATTGGGGAGGATGGGTGGTGGATATGAGTTGTTCTTATGTTGCAAGAGAACCACCATGGGTGAAGGTAAGAGGATCAAGAGGATAATGAGGCAATGTTGGGATGGTTTGGGTAGGAGGTGATAAAGGATCATGAGATAGATGAGATGGGATGGTAGGATCTCAATTTGGATGAGGGGATGTATCAGTGTGCTTTGGAACAAGCTCTTGGAATGTTTTAACGTGTGTGGATGGTGTGATGGTGGAGTGTTGGATGGACTCCTTGAATGGGGTGGATGGACGGATGGGGGATTCATGAAATTTAGAGACTGAGGTTGGGTAGTAATAGGAGTAGGAGATGGGGATTAGATTTGAATGGTTTTAATGAGTTGGACGGTTTCAATGGTTTGGATGAAGTTAAGAGTTGGAAGAGGGACAATAGGTGTTGGATGCAGAATGAAATCATCAATGATGACCTTAGATGGTTGAGTGGGATGACATGAATCCACAAATTTAAGATGTGGATTTTGTGATGGTTTCTTTGCTAGGAGTCCTTGGAGGAATTATGGAGTGAGATATATGCATGTTGTTAGGATTAGATGGATGATTAAGATTAAATTAAGGATTAGGACTAGATGGAGGACTAGGATTAAATGGAAGATTAGGAATGGATGGAGGATTGTAGTAGCTAGAGGATTAGGATTATAGATTGGAGGATTGTGATTAGATGGAGGATTAGGAGTAGTTGGAGGACTAGGTGTAGATGGAGGATGAGGAGTAGACAAAGGATTATGAATATATGGAGGATTGGGAGTAGGCGAAGGATTAGCAGTAGATGGAGGATTGAGAATAAGTGGAGGATTATGAGTAGATGGAGGATTAGGAGTAGATGGAAGATTGAGATTAGCGAGATGATTAAGATTATGAATTGGAGGGTTGGGACTAGATGAAAAAAATAGGAAGGAACTAAGATAAGATAAAAATTGTAGTTGGGTGGCTTGGTAGGTACTTGAAGTGACAAGATTATGATTATGGATTAAAGGATTAGGATTATGGATTAGAGAATTGGGATTATGGACCAAAAGGTAAGTTTGGGAATAGTGGGATAGTGAATTTTGATTAGGTATGAAGGGGATACTATTGTACAAAGATGAAGACTAGGATATGACTAGATGATAAGATGGAGGTAAGATGATAAGATGGAGGTATAGATGGTGGATGAGGGGGATAGGTGGGTGAGAGATAAGAGGGAGATATGGATGAAGAATAAAATGGAGTTTCCTTGTTAAAGGTAGCATAAAGATGACTAATAGATATGTGTGGAGGTGCAATGAGATAGCTTGTGGGAGGCATTGCTTGGTCAAAAGAAACATGTGAGTGGTGGATGCTTGGTGAGATCTTATTGGTAATGATGACATCAAAGAGATCAATTTCATATTTGTCTTAATCAACAAGAATTTCATCATCATAATTGTAATTGGGATTACCCTTGATTACTAGTTTTGGTCTTGTTGGGGGAGGGTAAGGATTCATGATGTTGGATTGGATGAGAATGGATAAAAGAGATGGGAAGAGATGATTAGAAGGAAAATGGAGTGGATTAGAATAACATAGAAGAGATCTTAAGATTTTTTTTGATATTATATCTTAAACGTGGATTTACTAAAGCTTAGCTTAGGATTTAGATTAAGCTCAAATTAAGATTTGGATTAAGCTCAAATTTGGAGTTGGATTAAGCTCAAATTTGGTGGCTTTTTTATTGATCATGGAGTAGTTGGATGGCATATGATGATTTTTTTTTTTCTATGTTTTAATAAATCACGTTTTTGGAGGCCTTCAATGTGGAATTTTCTAGAGGACTGTCATTGGTCCCTCTTGGAATGAATCCTCGAAGGCATGTGTTCTAATGGATTGAAACTAGATCTCTTAGAGATCTTTCTAATGGTGTATAAAATTCTATATTTTTCCCGATGAGCTAGGAGTTATAACCCTACCAAGTTGGGGTACCAAAATCAAAGAGATTTTTTGAAGTTATATTTTGGTTTTTGATACATGAAGATGTTGGATTGAGGATACTTGCTTGTTACTTGAGTATTTGGGGAGATATGACTATGTTTTGACCTATAATTTTTCTCTCTAGTTTTTGTATGGGGAACAAAACTATTGAAATACAATAAGAACTGCCTATTTGGAGACACAACCGTTGAATGACATAAAACTTTGGACTAGGAGTTGGGTAGGACAAAACTACCCCAACATAGGACAAGGCCACCCAAATAGTTACAAGGTCAAAAGGTAAGAATTTTTGTTAAAACATCCACACCATTACATTCGCCCCTTGCCATTACATTCACCCCTTCCTACCATCGTAGAATGCCTCTTAGGATTGAATAAAAATAGTTTATATATAAATTATTATTATTTACAAGACAACTTTGAATAAATAATTAGTATGAAAAATTTAAATAAAAAATAATAAAAATAATATAATATATTATAACACATTTCAAATAATACTTATAAAATTATAAAAAATCATAATTTAATAATAATAATAAATAAATAAATTATTAACTAATTTAATACATAAACAATAAAAAATGTATCTATATAATAAATTTAATATTTAAATAATATAATATCACATACATATTAAATATATATAATAAATTTTTAACATATAAAAAATATTATATAAAATAATAAACAAATAAATTTAATATATAAATAATAATAAAGCATTTATTTATATAATAAATGGAATAACATATATTTAATATTTATATAATATCATATAAAATTAAATGTGAACAATAAATTTATTAAAAAATAAATATAAGTTAGAAATTATAAAAATTAAGTTAAAATATAAATTAAAAACTATTTCAATTGATAAATGATGAGATCATAGATATAAATATTATTTAAGAATAGGATATTTTTTAATAGTTATTTTATCTTCTTAATTTAAGATCATGAGTACTCCAATAACTAGTTTTTCCCTTAATTTTAATCAATAAAATTGTAAAAACATAATTTTTAAGATAATTTTGATTAAAAATCATGCACGTCTACATTAGCAAAAATAAATATTAACTCTACTCATAAAAAAATATAAAAGATAATTGACTGTTAGATACAGATATTATTAATTAATTAAACAATGCTGATTATAATAATATTGATAAAGATAAATATTAATAAACATAACAAAGACTTCAAACTTTATTTTTAAAATGTAAATAAATTTGATAAATAATTCAAGGTAGATCACAACCGAATGTTCTTAATACATTATACATCCTTTGAATATCGAGTGTCTCCCCAAACCCAGAATATAGTGTGCAATAAAAGAATTCTCCAGATTACTCAATTTTTAGTTTTTTAAACCAGTTCTCTTGATACAGCATTTGAGGAACAATGATGCTCAAGAAAGGCAATAAAGAATTGAATCATGAAGCCATGGTTGTAGATGGACAGTTGCCTATGGTGTCACAACCAAGAATGTCCCTGTATTCTCTTGTAATCCAAAATTGATCATAAACATTTCCATCTGAGCTTTTCTTGTACTCAAATAGCAAAGAGGAATGATTGAAAGCTGTGAGCTTCACAAATCCAAAATCATAATCTTTGTAAAAGCTCCAACTGGTCTGTAAAGTGGTAAAGTCAACCAAGTGTGCCCCACCACCACCGGCTACTACATGGATAGTTGCATTAAAAGTACCGCTATAGTGAGATCTTTCATCACTGACGCAATAGTTCTGCACAATTTGAACATGAGGTCTTTAGTAAGTTTGTTAGTCTAACAATCTGTCTTCAACAGAAAATTGAATCTGCCCAGATAACATCATAATCAACATAAGATTATTTTCACAGTCCAAGAATTATTATAAAAAGTTTTTGGAAATAGCTGTTTATTCAATTTTTTGTCTCAATATTTCAGATCACACTTGTGATCCATTATCATGACACAAAGAATGATAAAAGAATTACAAAATAATTCAATAAATAGTCATGTGATACTATCAAGAAAAATAAACATGAATGATGTACATAGAGATGAGGGAAAACCATTCAGCACAACTCAACTCAATCTTCATTCATGAAAACAAGTTTTTCGTAGTCTATGAAAATGAGTAAAAAACTAAATTGTATGAGTTTATTTTTGTAATATTTTACATCACAGAATACATCAGATAAAATGGTGATGGATCACAATATTTGATCTAAAGTGTTAATGAAAATAAACTTGCATAATTAAATTAACAGACATTTTTTACCCAATTCATATCTATTCATCAGCAATAGCATAAACAACTTACTTGATAAATGGGGCATGTTCGCTCATAGTTATGAACATGGCCAAAAAAGGCAAGGTCCACCTTATACTTCTGCCATAACTTTTGGAGACTCTCTCTTCCCATAGGCTCTTCAAACGATCCTTCCTCTGCATACGCAGATCCGGAGGAGTAGCCCAAAACACGGTGTGCGATGAATATAAGCCACGGTTGTTTATGCCTATCAGCAGATGCAAGGCATTCCTCAATAAACTTATATTGTTCAGTTCCCTCTCGCCAATCCAACTCCGAATTTGCAATGCAGAAATGGAACATGCCATAGTCTGCAGAATACCTGAACATTCATTTTCACAAATATTTATTAGTGTACTTAGTTGCATAATTGGAACCGTACATAGGAACACCATAATACTTTTAATTAAACTTCTTAGCTTTTACTACTTCCAATGAAGAGTTAGAATACAAATTTTGTCCACATAAGGAGTAGGTTATCTGGGTTCTTTAGTAACTTCAAGCTTTAGTCGATATATAAATCACACTTTCACATGTTGAATCAGCGATTCAAGGACCGAACTCCATGGATGATTGAAATGCTGCCATTATAAGTTCAGTTACAAATAGAATTCAGTTGTCTATGCTAATTTTTATGCATCTACAATACTAAGAGAAACTATAATGAACCAGATTGCACAAGTTTCTCTGTGATTGAATGAGATTAAGGTTCATTAAATGAGAATGTATTCTAAAACATGGTGTCATCCTGGGCTAAAACATTTGACAAGCTCAACTACTACGCAATGAAAGATGAATCTTGGTTTAAACAGCAATAAACGTGAACCATTAAATGAAGACATTCAAAAGAAAATAACTTCCAAAAGATTTATCACTACAGATCCACTTTACATCTTTCTAATCACAATATGACCAGTAACGTACCAAAATTTTGCCCTATTTTCTGCTGGTACATAAAACATAGTCTCAGCTGGTACGCCACATTCTCCACCCGAATCCAGATTCTTA
Source organism: Sequoiadendron giganteum (assembly GCA_007115665.2). Lineage (NCBI taxonomy): Eukaryota > Viridiplantae > Streptophyta > Pinopsida > Cupressales > Cupressaceae > Sequoiadendron > Sequoiadendron giganteum. Next base: position 502,406,595 of record CM021106.1, read on the forward strand.
TAGAAGGAACCTGTATTTGGCCAATCCTGTTCATGATTCCCACTGAAAAAGAGACAACAACTCAAGATATTGTGAACTCTATTATCGCAGATGTTTCTATGGTTCCATAAATATGCACAATTATGTATGCGATTAGAGAGGAGAAAACAATTAGATTGAAATCGATGTTGAAAGAAACCTTCTCACAAACCTGGCTACCATGTAAGGAACCTTTGAAGCAATGGGTTCTATTTGAGATGTAAATTGATCCCACTGAGAAAGGTATCCATTTGCATAAACCAAGTCCCCAATATGAAATACTATGTCAATGTTCCCCAAGTCCTCAATTAATCGTTTAGTAGTGTTAAGCGACCCAGGCTGGTAGTTGTTATACTCATTAGACCCATCAAGTTCTGCCTGTGAAAAAAAGAATCACCTCATAGATACATGTAGAAAGCTTCAGCAGTCAATTTTCAAACTTAATGGATTCATATTGACTCCTAAATTTTTTGTAGTGAATTAATTTTAGCCACAAAAGAAAGATTTCTGATAGACGTTAATATTTTATCCTTTCTGACATTAAACCAGATAGAACTGCTGCGAAAGTAATTCCGGCGAGGCAAGAAACCCTAGGAATCATTAGCCTAATTTTTTAAAAAAATATAAACCAAGTGGTATCTTCTCCAACTTTTGGATTTAAGTTATACATTCTAAATCGTGCAGAGAAGCTTTGCCATTTTCCTATAATTTCTTTTATGATCTACAAATCAAGGTAAACTTCCATGCGTGTGAGTATATCTTTCTGTTTATCTTCTGGAATCTGTAGACAGATGGAATATTATTAAAAGCTAAAGCTGCACTTGCAGTTAAAACTACAGGGGCAATGCAGAACAAAAGCAATGGAACTAACCTTTCCCATGTCACCGAAAATAATTACACGTTGTACAGAATCTTGCCCAGGATATGGAGATGACATAAATGAATTCAACTGCCCCCAAACATATGAGCCATTGAATAGCCAATGACCAACTTTGTAGTAATATCTGTATCATTAATAGCCAAATCAAAAGAGGAAATACGAACAAATCAAGTTGTGACAAAGCAAATCAAACGTTCTTGACATGAGAAATCTACATCTACTCTCCTAAACTTACAAGTGAGAAGCTGCACTGCAATATAAAGAACATCCAAAAAAAAGTATAAAGGGTAAACATAACTCCAATAATCATTTTTGGAAAATATTTAAAAATTAAAACAGAAAAAATAATGATCAGATAGTGTAGAAGACTGACTTGGTGGTTGGCCATAAATCTTTTAGAAAGCTAGTGTGTATAAAACCAGGGTCCCGCCAGCCAACAGTGCGAGCAGGTGGACCTGTAAACAAATAACATGTCTATGTAAAATGGAATAAGGTTATTTAAATCTATGAAAATTATATCTGTATTCATTTACCCTCTTAACAACATTGCAACCAATAAAAACATGAGAGAAACACAAAATGGATGCATATCACAATCCAATGCAGTTCAAACAATGATATTCAACTTAAAAGTGATCATTCTTCTCCTTCATGTACACAAAACCTGATTCTCTGAAATAATATACATGAGAAAAAGAGAAATAGTTTTCTTTAGATTTTCCTTTTATTGAATTTTTTTATCTGCTATTGTTAGATGGTGAAAATTCCAACTGACAAAGGAAGATTACTCAAAAGATTCTTACTGCTTGTCTCTATGACCTCATGTGAGGGCCAAGCAAACCTAAAGGGAAATGATTCATTTCATAGGGCATCCAACTAATATGGTGAGGTTTCTAGGATAAAAAAGGATCATTAGCATGGTCAGCATTGAACGATAATCTTAGTTTTTGACCTTTAGCCCTCGTTTCTATCAATTCATTTTCACTTTAATTTACATCAGTTGTTTCCACCAAAAACAAAAGCCTAGTTCACCATGTCCCCTTTGAAATCCATTAGAATTTGCACTAATTACTTCATAGTTTGGCAAGGAGGTGCTCCTCATCCCTATGAGGGAAACAAATTTGAAGAAGGATGTCTTGTTAGGGGCTGGCACAACCAAAGAGGCTTCTATGTTGAACTGCCACACGAATCAACTCCAGTCCCTATCTCTCTAGTGGATTTTTTTACAATATTTTCCCGCTTTACCATTGCTTTTCTATGGCCTCTATTGAATCAATCCACCATTGTTGAGACAATAGTAAAAATCTTTCCAATAATAAAAAATTTAAGTACAAATATCCCAAACACTCAAGGGCGAAATGACAAACATGATGTCAGTGATATATGATATGACTGACACCACATTAAACCATCAGCATTTTGATTAGGAAAAAATATGCAATAAGTAGACTTTCAAGATGATATCCCAAGTGAAAAATAATATCATTCTAGTGAAAATCACTTTATATTATAATTGCAATCTGAAGCTTATAAAGGCCAAAGTAGGAGCGCACCACTCAAATAAGAAAATAGACAACCCCATGGAGGAGACCAAGAAAACAAGGCTAAAATTATTTGTACTTAGAATGGTAAAATTGAATGATATCTTTCTGAGTGAACTCTTCAAAGTCCTTGAATTTATCACTAATGGTCATGTTACTTAGTAAAGCCAATATTCTAGAGGTTTTTTTATCCAACTATCCCATTGGCTAAACTGTCAGCATCCTTATTTTTTAAATTGTATGGTACCAAAAGGAAATGTAACTGCGTCTATCTTTGCATGTATTTTACTTAAATAATTTGGCTTGAAAGTAGAAAACACTTAAAATAAAAATTGTTAAAACGATTAGCAATTACTGAGTTATTGATCTGTAATTCTGAGCTTAAGAAACTCAACCTCCAAAGTAACTATCTTCTAGAGAGATTGGCAGTGGACTTATAGGAAGTATTATAGTACAAAACTTTATTGCTTGCTGCACAAGGAGTTTGAGTTAGCTCCCATGCTGAATCGAAGATGGGGTGCACCCTTACTGCACATTCTAGATGGATCTGCAGGTTTTGTGTGGAAATTTAGAGTAGCTTTCAACTGAAGGCCTTTTCACGGATGAGGATATATTAGGGATTTTCGTCTACATGTAGATTAGCCAAATTGTGGCTCCTGCAACATCATAGAGACATTTAGACATATCTTTTGGGATTGCAGGTTAGCCTAACATATTTGGCAGCTGATTCAGTCCAGATTTTTACGGATCTTTGTTAGACCTTTTCTGGAAAAAATTTCTCTTAGGTGACAGCTGTACTTTCCATTCTCATCTTTTAGGCATCTGGTAGTGTATTAGGATGGTTTGCTTCTTCTGTATGTGGAAAGCTATATGTGATTCTGTGTTAAATAGCTCTTTAGTTTCTGTAGATTTTGTCTTACAAATGATTTTCAAGGAAATTGCCTGATCTATTAGAGCTAAGTTTGCTCTAATTTATATGGATATTTCCTAGTTTAATATTTGACAGAAATAAGATGTCACTAGATTAATTGCTGGATGACCTGAGCTTCATTCTATTTTACCCATTTATATTAATTTAATTCATGTATTTAAAAACAAAATAAATCATTGAGTTGGTGAACAAAAAATTAATGGTTAATTATAGAGTTAATCAATTGCCATGATTGATGAACCATGTAAGGCCCAAGGGAATCACCAGAATACTCAAGCATTTGAATCATGTAGAAATCAATAGGTAACAAATCATTATATCATTCAATGACTGATTATGTCAGAAAGTGGCTGCTTTCAATTCTAGTTAGTCTTCTTTGAAGAGGCAAAATTAGCAAAGACGGGAAGATTTCTGACCAAGATTAAAAGGATATCCATCTTTGTACATCTATATACCCTCTTGACTTTGTGGAAACATGGTTAATGTAAACTTCTTTGACCTTACTTCTATGTGGTCCGTAGACATTTTGGTATAGTGGATGTTAATAAATCTTTCATTTCATGCATCAACAGGGCCTACATTTTATTACTGCTTTTTACAATCAGTCTGAAAAGGAGGTATCTATTGAGAGAGCACATATTATTTGGCCCATAAACTCCACTTTTTGATTACCTACCAATATGTAGTTTCTTTATTGAACTATACAAATCCATTGCATATTTGTCCATATGTTGTATTTTTTTGTTCTAACGATTGATGCATATGTTTGGTGTTAATATATATTAAAAGTGAAAGGCCATGTATTTTTATCACTACTAACACTACAAAACATTTGAGCTTGATAAAGTTATTGTCAATATTTTTGGCATCAATATTGAATTTGGCGATCAATGAAAATGAGCAGCATAAGATGAATATATCCATGAAAGAATCTTGTGAAAAGAAGAAGAATCATATAACACTTGACATTCCTCATGCCATACAACCAAGAGAAGAGATGAGGGATTTTTATATTTTTTGATATGCGATGTAGCTTGAGGATCAATACAAAAAACAAAAGAAGTAGAAGGTTGACATCTATATAACAAGTTATGTTTGAGAAAATCCATCTGCATTTTATGAAGACAGGAGCAAGAAGATGAAGACATAGACAATACAAAGGAAGATATAGATGAAAACCAAAGATATGTTTCAAAGGAATCGAGATGCTATGTTTTCCCTATGAAAGGATTTTTTAGTGTAGGATGAGACCATGCATCATCCTTAAATGAAAGTGCCCATCTTTGGCAAGATAAAACTTCCTAAAATTGAAGGGCAGTGGCAAAGTAAACAGTATCTAACACTACAACTTGCATTATTCAATTTGACTGGCCAAAGGGAGGAGGGCATGGCTTATTGTGTTATTTTGCACCGATACAAAGTTTCCTGTATTGTGTCCATTTTCAAAACAAGACCTTGTCATTTCTTGATTGAGAATCTTGTTTCAAAGCTTTGTCTCCTTAGTCCATGCCATCCCTGTCATCTCTTGTTCTTGTCATTGCAAGATCAACAAATGGACCTTTTGAATGCTGTTGGAAAATTTTCTGCATCATAGGTGACAATTGGAAGCATATTTGCAGGGCTTCAACAGTAACATACCTTTCATCAATTTGTGGTGAATTTTTGAAACATGTACAGGGTTTGCAAAATGCAAATAAAGAATAGGTTAATAAAGTACAGGTGCATAACCCTTCTCTTATAAATCAATGATAAAAAACGGAAGTTCTGCAAGTATGTGTGTAGAAGCGCATCACAGTGAAGAGGAATCATTTTCCAAATCTGAAAGGTCACAGTTAGAATGCACTTTATGGAAGGCAAACATGTTTTGCACTTCAAAAATTCACAACAATAGTTTGGTGCATGCCCTAAAAGGGTGACGTAAAGTTTTTGTGTCAACAAGAAATGCGGGCATAGTGTTCTGGCACACACCATTGAATGCAAGGGCAGGGTTTCGAAGTCAAAAATATTGCAGCAAGGAGAGAGGTTTCATGCACTACTAAATGGAAACATAATTTCAAAAAGTGAAATCTGCACAGATATACCTAGGCACACACCACAAAAAGAGGGGACAAATTTCTCATCAGACAAAAAATGAATTGATTTACATAAGCATGTGCATGAACTAAGGAAGGTGCGAATTGGTTTCTGAGTAAAAAATCTTGCAAGTTGTTGGCGTAAGAACTAACACCTCTGGAGTGTGAGTTTGTACGTACAACTATGCACACTACGTAATGAGTGCTCTTCAAATTAGGAGGGGAAGCTCCCTCGTTGTGCTGGAATGCATGGAATGGAAAAGTAAACTAATATCCTATCTTTTTGTTCTCAGCTGGTAGAGGCACAAGGTTAAGAAAACCTAGAACGTTGCAGCTAAGTATTTTCTGGTTTCGCAGATCATCTAACTACAACTAAGCTAACTTCTTTAAATCTATCCAATTTCCTCAAGAAACAGAGCATGAGGAAATGGAGCAGGAATGTATTATACGATAAGCTTCAGGTGCGGGATCACAACATGAAGGTAAGGGATACGGAAGTCGATTCACCTCTTAAAGCTATGAGTAAGTATGGAAATTTGCCACATTTCAATTTGAAATATTCAAAGAGTAGTTCTGTCATTTTACATGCCTGCAAGAGTGGAAATTGCTGGGCTAAGGGCTCTATAAATAGCCGCCCAGTTCATTCATCAAGGATCACTTGCAAATTCCGAATTTTCTTTTGAGAGAAGCTGCAACTTGTCTTTGCTGTATTTCATTTATTAGAACCATATTTTGACAATTCTGTAGAAGCAATTGTTTGAGAACCTTACTCTATCATTGCTGTATTGCAATTGTTTGAGAGACATATTCTGTCATTCCTATATTGAATTCATTTTGAAGAGCCATACCCTGTCATTGTTGAGTTGCATTTGTTTGAAAGCCTTACTCTATCATTGCTGCATTGCATTTTCTGAGAGATTGGTATTTATATGCTGTAAGCATAAAATACATAACCAGTAAAAGGAACCAGAATTGAGAGGAGGGTAACTACAGAAGGAGGAGAAGCAGCTGCTGACTGGAATCATTTACAGCAAGAAAACAGGCATGTGAAATGTATTAGATTAATCTTGTATGTTAATTAATCTGCTTGATTTAGAATTTGCTTGAAAAAGGGTAGTAATATAGAAAAGCACTAGAAGAAAGTATGTTGGAATAGAATAGCTTGTTGTTATGAAATAACATAGAGAAAGCTTGTCTGTGAAAGGAATGCTGGTTTGTGGAAAAATAGCTTGTTATTAAGTAGTACTTAATTTCATTGAGAAAGCTTGTTTTGAGTAAATAGCTTGACTCAATAGAATAGCTTAAACTCTTGGAAATGATTTGTTTACAAAAGGAAAACCCGTTCATAAAAGGGAAAAGTCTGTTTATAGCTAGTTATGGAAGAATAGATAGTCCATGCTATAAAGGGAATGCTTGAAATGAATTTATTTGAATACTGCTTGAAATCTTGAAATGAATTTACTTGAATACTGCTTGAATTCCTTATATAAAGGAAAAAGGAACTAGTTATTAAATACTAGGTCGAGGGTGGAACCAGTACCAAGGTAGTCTAAAGTTTTAAAGTTAATAGGTTAACTAGGGAAAGCTATGTACTCCACTGATAAAGGATTCCGTGTTAGGAGTTACCAGAGGGACCCTTGTCGACTGTATTCCAATTCCTGATTAAGTAGTTGATGTAGGAAGTCTAGGGTGATTGACTACCCACGGAAAGGACTCAACCTACGCGTAGGATAAGACAGCCTTAAGTCAAACTGAACCTGACTTAGTGCAAGTGATAGATGACCGTCAGTTTAAATACTGCCGAAATACTTTGGCCAAAGTAGTGTAGTATACCTAACATCCACTTAGACGGTGAGACGATTACACTGTCAGTTCACAGTAGTCCAGGTTACATACTAGATTGAGATTGTGAGGGCACAAGGATTTAGTTATGTAGGATTACACACTATGCTCAGTTGGTCATACAAAACCGGTTACCCAACCAATCTCTTCGTAGAAGGGAGGGCCGTCTACTTAACAGTAAACGTGCGGGGGACTGCATTATAAGTCCGTGGTTGGCAGAAAAGCACCTGAGTGATGTTTCTCCTCCACAGTAGACTTCTGATGAACCAAGGTTTGAAAGGGAAGAACCTGGACAGTCTTATTCCTATTTGCTCAAAAGCTTCCGAGCTATGATTGAAACTTGTAAGATTCTTACCTTGTTATTTATTTGAAGGAAAAAGTAATTGAAATGCGTACTTTATTATTTACTTGGAAAAGGGAACAATGATGTATTGTGTCAATTATTTCTTTATGATGAAATGTTGTACTAGAATGAAAAGAAAAGTTTATTTACTTTGTCATTTTAAATGTCTTTCCTTGTATCTTATTAGTGAAAGTAGAAATTTTTTGTTTACCCAGTTTGGGGGTTGTGACAAAGGTGTTGGAAATGCATAAGCTTCACTTACGTAACAAAGATGTCTCTCAATGTAAAGTTCAATGGAATCAATGCACAGGCAACTCGGCAACTTGGGAGGATTATGTGGAAATTCAGCGGAAGTTTCCAGACATTCTCAAAGCTTTTGAGAGTGGTGAATAAATGTAGAATTAGATTTATGTAATGTCCCCCTTTTCGGCATGATCTTGTTTGATGGTGGTTAGCCTATTACTTAGACTTTCGTAGGCTAACAGGATTGGGTTAGAGGGTCAGTGGCCTTATCTGGTGGGTTTTGTCGTTTCCATTCCTCGAGTTTAGTGTTTGGCTCACAGCAGGCCTTGGCAGTGCAGTGATTGACAGCTTCTGACGGCACATCGATATGCTGAGTTATGAGGGAGATATTAATTTTTCAGTGTATTAAAGTGTTTTACTTTATTTAATGGAATATTATAAAGTCAACTTGATTTTATAATAAAGTGATCACTTAAATTTATGTAAGTGAAAAATTAAAACACTTTATTGAAAAGGGCGCCCAAATATTTAATTATAAACTATTGGAAAGTGTAAAATACATTAAAATGTATTTTTTATGAAAGTGGCGTCACTTTTGGGGATGCATGCCTTTTTGAGCATATAAGGCAGCCGAAGGGAAATAAAAACTCTATTATTGATTATTTGACATTTTCTCTAGCTTTGGCTAAATATGTGATTTCTCTGAGACAAGGGTTTCAAGGAATTTCATCTTTGGAGAGTGACAATTCTTCACAGATTAGTGATTGTGAGACTGTGAAAGATCAGTTGAATGATTGCATCCATGGGAGCTTCACTTCAAGAGTTCTACAGTGTTTCAAACAAGGTTTCCTCTACAGGTTCTTTCAATTTACAATAAGGAAGAGGGCTTCTTCATCAGAGATGTCTCTTTCAGGTTCCTCTACAATTTGCAGTGTTCATTACCAGTTTCTTGCTTGGCCGTACATTTCATCCTTGGGAAACGTGCCACTAGGAGGTTAGGTATGTGAAGCTTCTTGCTGAATCGCCTTCTTTCTTGCATCCTTTTGTACCCCTTTCTTGATGTCCACCCTTCAAGACTGCTTGCATCCAGTTTCTGTTGGGGAGAAGTCAGGTTTGTAGCTCCGACGTCCTACTTTGCCAGTTTTTCACCATTTCCGACTGGCAAGCTTGGATAATTTCTTAATTAAATAATCTGGAGGCTTACGGGTACGTTTATTGTTTGTAATCTTATTGTTAGGGTTATTTAATACTCTCTGCATTTACACTTGATCAATATTAGCTCAGATTCTTGTTTTATGAGCTTTATATGTTGCTGCCCCTTCTATTTCTCTCTAGAAAATTCTCTAAAAAACTTAAAACACAAAAGATAAGCAATTTAATACAGGGGTTTGAGAGAGAGCCAGTTGGGCTCATCACAGTGGTATCAGAGCTTTCTAATCCTTCCAGCTTGTGGGAAAAACAATTCTATGTGGCCACATCATAACAGATTTGACAGGCACTACACATGCAGGGGTCCTAGATATCAGAGAAGTACTTTTGACGAACAGGAGGAAGAATTAGACTTTGATAACATGGCTGACAGGGATGAGGAAGGTCCTTACAGGAATCGTCTTAATGATGAAGACAGAGAAGCCAAAGATGTACTGAGAGGCCTTGTTGCAAGTCAAGAACAGGTGGCAAACATCCTCCAGTAGCTAAGTACCAACGTCCAAAATTTGAGTATTCAGAGAAAGCCGAATCGGGATCCGGATCAGGAAGGTAGTGTACATGGAGATAGACAGAGAACAATTACTCCAGCACGCACCTATGACAGGCCTACTCGGCCAACATTTATCATAAATGATCCTGTTGAGGAGAACGTGGCTGAGGGAGGTGATATGAATTTTGCAGATAACATCATGACACAACATGATGAGTGGGATGCTTTGCCCCAAAGAGTTAAGGATTACCTTAACTTCGACAGATTTCTGAGCCAAAAAAGAGACCATGGCAGGAATAGGGTAGATAGGAGGCCTGAAAACAGGTATAATGATCTAAGGCAGGCTACCAACAAACTTACCTTAACTAATTTTGATGGCAGTGGAAAAGTCACAGCTCAAGCATGGGTGAGCAAACTAGACACCTTTTTGACACTACTTCCAATGGCAGAAGAGGATGCCATAAGATTTGTAGCACTTCACTAGGATGGCGTGGCACATGATTGGTGGCACCATGGCATGGTCACACTCCATCATGATAGGATCGCTTCTTACAAGGAATTCACTGACAGATTGGTTGAGAGGTTTGACAGGCGTGATCCAGAACTTTACTTCAGAGACCTTGCTCAGTTGAAGCAGTTGGGTAGCTTGGAGTCTTATATTGGTGAGTTTCAGAAGCTCTCGGTCATGGTTACCGGAATCTCAGAGAGGAGACTTGTCATTCTTTTTGTAGAAGGTCTCCATGAGCCAATAAAAGGTTGGATCAAGGCATTCGATCCACCTACCTTGCACAAAGCTATGAGAAAAGCTTGTAGCATGGAACTTACAACTTCACGTGGTAAGTTCACTTCAAATGTAGAAGCATCTTCATCCTACAGTGATAGCAAATCAAAATCTAAGAATTCAGAAAATGTTGATGATAAAAGGAAGTTTGCAGCTCCTTTGGATCGAGAGACAATCAATGATTTATGTAGGAAGAAGCTTTGCTTTTATTGCAAGGGCCCGTATGATATTAATCATGACTGTCCCCTCAAGCCTAAAGGTCAAAATAGACAAATGGAGTGGTTTTATGAGGGTGATGACTTTAACGGACCAGCAAGCTAGTATGGCGGATGGGAGCATGCGTTCTATCATTCTTGTCAGTGAGGAAAGTGAGAAGATAGAACAGGAAATTTTAGAGGAGGATTATGATTCTACTTCTTTTTCCAGGGGGCCAAGGGTGTTTGATTGGGATCAGAACAATTATGAGGCTTAGTTTGTAAACAATCCTCTTTTTGAGGTAGATGTTTCATTGTCTCGTGATAATCCGCTCATTGAGGTGGATGATGATTCTACTCTTGACCCTAATTTAGGGGTGAGCATTGATCATAGTATCGGAAATTCCGTCAGTGCATTGGGATTTCAGACAAGGCTCGTTGAGGAGTTTCATAGTGTGTACATGGTTAGGAATATTCATGGTTTTACTTTCAATCTTCATGTATATGATCCGTTTCAGATGCACAGTTACGGTATGCACGTGTTAGACATGTTGGATGTTGTCAGCGGTTTGACTTGCTTTCTTGTGAGTACCTCTCTCCTGTGACAAATGGTGTTTAGACTGACAGAGTACAACATGATGATCTAGTTGATCAGATATGGGAGTTACAGGGGACAATTGATGATAGTAGGGACATTACACGACACTATCCTTGGGATCCTGGTAGAATGGTGTTTTTGTTGCTGTTGAGATTGCTTGCGGACAAGCAATTTTAGGGAGGGCAGACTGTAATGTCCCCCTTTTCAGCGTGATCTTGTTTGATGGTGGTTAGCCTATTACTCAGACTCTCATAGGCTAACAAGATTGGGTTAGAGGGTTAGTGGCCTTATCTGGTGGGTTTTGTCATTTCCATTCCTCGAGTTCAATGTTTGGCTCACAGCAGGCCTTGGTAGTGCAGTGATTGATAGCTTCTGACGGCACATCGATATGCTGAGTTATGAGGGAGATATTAATTTTTTAGTGTATTAAAGTGTTTTACTTTATTTAATGGAATATTATAAAGTCAACTTGATTTTATAATAAAGTGATCACTTAAATTTATTTAAGTGAAAAATTAAAACACTTTATTGAAAAGGGCGCCCAAATATTTAATTATAAACTATTGGAAAGTGTAAAATATATTAAAATGTATTTTTTATGGAAGTGGCGTCACTTTTGGGGATGTGTGCCTTTTTGAGCATATAAGGCAGCCAAAGGGAAATAAAAACTCTATTATTGATTATTTGACATTTTCTCTGGCTTTGGCTAAATACGTGATTTCTCTGAGACAAGGGTTTCAAGGAATTTCATCTCTGGAGAGCGACAATTCTTCACAGATTGGTGATTGTGAGACTGTGAAAGATCAGTTAAATGATTGCATCCATGGGAGCTTCACTTCAGGAGTTCTACAGTGTTTCAAATAGGGTTTCCTGTACAGGTTCTTTCAATTTACAATAAGGAAGAGGGCTTCTTCATCAAAGACTTCTCCTTCAGGTTCCTCTACAGTTTGTAGTGTTCATTACTAGTTTCTTGCTTGGCCGTACATTTCAGCCTTAGGAAATGTGCCACCGGGAGGTTAGGCGTGTGAAGCTTCTTGCTGAATCCCCTTCTTTCTTGCATCCTTTTGTACCCCTTTCTTGATGTCCACCCTTCAAGACTGCTTGCATCCAGTTTTTGTTGGGGAGAAGTCAGGTTTGTAGCTCCGACATCCTATTTTGCCAGTTTTTCACCATTTTCGACTAACAAGCTTGGATAATTTCTTAATTAAATAATCTGGAGGCATACGGATACGTTTATTGTTTGTAATCTTATTGTTAGGGTTATTTAATACTCTTTGCATTTACACTTGATCAATATTAGCTCAGATTCTTGTTTTATGAGCTTTTATATGCTGCTGCCCCTTCTATTTCTCTCTAGAAAATTCTCTAAAAAACTTAAAACATAAAAGATAAGCAATTTAACACAGGGGTTTGAGAGAGAGCCAGTTGGGCTCATCACAATTTCTGTTTTTGAATAATACCTTGGGTCATCGAGGACGATGAATCATGAGGGGGGGAGTATGTTACACTCCAAATTGTAAGCTACTACGTAATAGTACTGCATAGGGCCGAATGATTGTAATGAGAATTCTATGATTGAATAAAATATGTTGTACCTTGTTATCAATATGAGTGTTTTGACATTTGATGATTGTCTCATTTTAATGTAGTTCTATTGATATCATTCTTGGTGAATTAATGCATACAAAGTTATTGAGTTGTTAATATTCTAACTTATGAGATGTTATATATATTGCTTATGTTGTGAACATTTGACTTCCGTGAACATATTTCAGTGGATGCAGGTATATGTACCATTCCTCTAGGCAGAGGGGAAATATGACTCGGGAGAGGAGCTTGGTCGGTTAACAGGTAATGTGAACTATTTGAGCATACACACACATCATTGTAGAGTGAGCAAACTGAGTCAGTTATGTTAGATAAGTCATCCATAGTTCGTATGTTGGCTTTAGGAGTCGTGTCTTCTTCTGTATGCTTTATGAGTGATGTTTATTTGTTTCGTTGTATTACGATCATTACGATGGTAACGTATATGAATATAAGTGAATAGGGAGTATACATATATACATGTATCCATATGTATATACATATCGATACAAACGTATGATTGGCAAACGGATATGCTCATATGGTTGCATCGATATGGTATACCTACATATACATGCACATTGAGGTATATACGGATGTATATACATGTATATATGCACACAACCTATTGTATGTCGATATTAATAATATTATATTATTATTGCCTAACAATTTACATATACATGTACATGTATATATATATATTTACACATATCGGATATGTTGACTGGCTTACGATATGTTTGCAGAATTATATATATATATATAGATATGTGTACATGTAGATATATATGTATTAATATTATATATAAATATATATTAAGGTAAGATAATATACATATATATATATTACATAAAGTAATTAAATATATATATATATTTATGTACATTATTTATTACCTTAATACATATAAAATATATAATATATATATATATATTCATTTAATATTTAATGAAAATCAATCTTTGATTTAAAATATCATCTCACAATTTGAAAGATCGAATTATTTTTCAAATGTTGTCTTCAATATAGGAAATCAACCAGATTCCTATTTAATCGAAATATGCAAATAAACTTGGAAAATCTCATGGAATTTACCAGCTGACTAAATAAAAATAAGAATCGTATTTAATCTTTGGCTTAGGAAGAAAATATGCCAAACTCTAGGAAATATTTGCATTTGAAACTTTGCACTATAGTTCGAACTTTTGGAAAAAAGGAAAAATGTGAAGTGCTGGAAGAAACACGCATGCTTGTGCGGGATTGTGACCAAGTCATAGAGGTAGCAACTCATCCATTTTAAATGTCGTTGGAAGCTTGAAATATAGGCTATAAATTTACAAATAAATTGCAGACCTTTTTCCTCTGATTATACCCGCTAGATTTCATTGTTGGCACCATTTTTGGAAGATGCCTGTAGGTGTCAATTTCTCCCAATTCATCATAGGCGAGTTGAAATATTCTACTTTTTTCTGTCAATTAACATAATCGACTCATCTCTGGAAATAATGAGTAAGGGATTGCAAACACGCCACTTGCTTAATTGACTTGTTCAATTTGCAGTTCTGTCATTCAACATGCCATTAGAAGTTGAATTCGATGTGCAGGGGAGCTCTATAAATAGCCGCCATATTTCTAGATTATGTGTTATTCATCCATCCATTTCTATTCATTATTCTTCATCATCATTGACTCAGACGCATTATTCTGTTCTGTTTATTCATTCTGAGAAGAGTGCAAATTCGTCATTTTATGTGAGCTGAATTTGATCAGGAAATTTAGACTGAGTATCAATATCACCTGAGAGATTTATATCCTAATCAGACTGCAAACAGTATCGGTTTGAATAATCATTATCTGTGAGATTATTTCTGAGGGAAGAAATTGAGACTTGGAAGGAAATTGCTGTTTACTAGAAGTGCTGAGAAGATAGACCGATTCTTCATCATCTGGAATTAAACCGAAAACCAGGCATGAGATATTCTTCTACTATCATTTGCAATAGTAATTCTTATATATGTTTTGGTATTTTGTATTGCTAGATAGGGAATTGTTTGAGGGAAATAGAACCACTGTTTAGTATGATGAAAGAGTTATTTATGTCTGTTTTCAGAATGAATGAGGTTCAATTTAATAGATGCATACTTACTGTGAAAAGTGTAATAGGAATCTACTTGTATTAAAAGGTTAAAAGATGCATTCTTGTGTTGTTGCATTAATTGTATGATCTCCATATAGGGAGAGTACTCGTTACTTTAGTTATTAATATTAGGACTGTGATGAAGGCTTGTATCAAGTACAGTTCAACCAGCTAAGTTATTAGGATAACTCAGAAGAGCTAGCTAAACTCCTAGGATAATCATTCTTGTGTAGGAGGGAACAAGAGAAGTACTTGTGATGCTGATTTATTCCAGTAGGATTATTTGATGTAGGATGTCTGAGGTACGGATTACCCATTAGAAGACAAAGACCTACGCGTAGTGTAAGATAGCCCTAAGTCAAATCGACCTTGAATAGTGTATGTGACAGTTGACCCTTAGTAGAAATACTATATGAACACTTTGGCCAAAGTAGTGTAATGCACAAACATCCCGTATTACATACTAGATCGAGAATTTTTTGGATGCACAGGTTTTAGTTATGTAGGACACACCACTATGCTCAGTTGGTAAACAGTATCGGTTACCCTACCAATCTCTTCATCGAAGGGAGGGCCATCTATTGAATGATAGATGTGCGGGGGACCGTATTATAAGTCTGTGGTTGGCGGAAAAGCGTTCGAGTGATGTTTCTCCTCCTTACCAGGCTACTGAAGCACCAAGATTTGAAAGGAGGATTCCTGGACCTTCTTACTACTATTTGTTCAAAAGCTCAATGAGCTATGTATGTTCATGTATGTATTATTATAGTGATGTTCATTTGAAAAGTAGTTTTCTTGTTGAAATGTATTGTTTTGTTCAATTGAAAAGGAAAAGATTTCTTGTTGATGAATAGAATGTATCTTGTCTAATTTATCAATGAAAGAAAAGAAATGTTTTATAGTACTTTATTGTTACATGTTTATCTATGTTTAATGCTGTAAATTAAGAAAAAAAAAATTACGTAAGGGTCGGGTCGTTACACAAAGAAGCTATTGCTAATGCTCTAGTGTTGGTTCGTCCAGACTTTCAGAAGGATTTCATCCTCTATTGTTATGCATTGGAACACACATTGTCCGCTATATTGACACAAAAGCTCAGTGAAGAAGGAGAATCTCCAATTGCTTTCATGAGCGTCAGTTTTAAAGATATTGAATCGCGTTATTCTCAAATTGAGAAGAATGCGTATGCTGTCGTCAAAGCTGTCAAAAATTTCAGATTTTATCTTTTGAATTCACATACAACAGTGTTTGTCACCGATCCAGTAGTAAAAAGTGTGCTAACTCAACAGGAGATGGGCACGAAAAGAAGAAACTAGATTGCAAAAGTTCAAGAGTATGATTTGGAGATCAAGCTGACCAAGCTCATTTGCGGGCAAGGTCTTTGTCAATTATTGGTAGAAGATGGAGATCAAAAGAAACAAAGCAATGGCGGAATTGAACCTTAACTAAAAATTGAAGAGGACCTTCCTTTGGTCCTATTTCTTGATTCTGCGGAGGAATGGTACACACCCTTGTGGTATTATTCAACTTATGGAGAATGTCCATGTCACATGGACAAACAACAAAAAAGAACATTGAAGCTGAAAGCACAAAAATTTGTGCTTATTAATAACATTCTGTACAAGCATGGCCTTGACGGAAATTTCCTTTTATGCATCGGTAGAGACCAGCAACAGAGATTGTTGGATGCTTTTCACAGTCAAGCATGCGGTGGTTACTTTTTATCAAGAGTCACTACATTCAAAATCCCGCGAGCACAATTCTATTGGCCAACTGTGTTTCGTGACGCATATGAATGGGTGTATAGGTGTCAAACATGTTAGTAGTTTGCGGGCAAAGTCAGATTGGTAGCTACTCCACTCAGGCCAATAATCATCGATGCTCCATTTCAGCAATGGGGTATTGATTTTGTAGGTCCTATTAACCCAAGTCCCAGCAAGGGGCATGTCTATATCCTGACAACAACAGATTATTTCATGAAATGGGTTGAAGCAGTTCCTACCAAACGAGCTACTTCCGAAGTTGTCTGTGACTTTTTGAAAGAGAACATTATTTCACGCTTCGGAGTTCCTCGCAAAATTGTGACTGATAATGCAACGTGTTTCTTGTTAGAGGAGCTTCTGAAATTTTGTTTTGATCACGACATCATGCTGTCACACTCATCAGATTATTACCCCCAAGGTAATGGACAGGCCGAGTCATCAAACAAAAATATAGTCACAATCGTGCATAAGCTAGTTGAATCAAATTAGCGAGCTTGGCACAAGAAAATATATGATGCTCTTTGGGCTGATAGAATCACTCCCAAAAGAGCCATTGGCACCTCGCCTTTTACACTTTTGTATGTGTTGACGAGTGTTTTATGACCGCACCAACACAGAATAAAGTTTCCAACGGCTACTCTATCCTCTCTTGATCAAAATATCCTGCATGCTAAGATTGCGAAAGATCATGCATTCAACTCCAAGGTTCCTTCATGCAGTGGACGTAGACTTGGTTGGCTCAATGTGATTTTCTGGTATTTCAAGGGGACTTACACGATTGCTTAATTGAAAGGGGACTTCAAGACTCGGAAGATATACCAATGAAGCTCAAATTTCCTAAACTAACTAGAAAGTGCTGAATTTAAATGGATGCAGGGATTAGAAATGCTATCATCTACTCTAAATGTGAAACATGGAGATCAATTCTTGCAAACTTAAACCAAGCTTTGCTTTGCCTCACCTCGGGCAGCTTTCACAGGACCGGTGCAATCTTCAAAGGAGTAACTTGAGGTATTCAGATCACAACTTAACATGAAGACACCATCACAGCGACACATATCATCATATAAATCACAATCGAAGTTAAGTACATAATATTTCAATTGACCACACAAGGCTAGCCCACCATCAGTGAGTTTGCTAGTGGTATGGATTAATGAAGTTCGCTCGATTCAACCACCATATTCCACAACTATCTACGTGCATGAAATAAAATCTATTCTATTCTAAGCTCTACTCTAAGATTCTACATGAATTAGAAGGATGAAGAAACCTTGCTAGCTACCCACAACAAAAGATGAAACCACAAGCAATGATAAATCTTTTTATTATAGGAGTGTTCACAACAATCTCTTACAAAGCATTCAATTTGAAAACTTTTCTTCCTCTTCAATTTGAATGCTTTACTCTCTGATCCTATCTATCTATTACAAATGAGGGGGGATGCCCCTTTTATATTTGGCCCAATCCAATGGATGGTTCAGATTGAATTACAATGAAGGGCTTAGATTGAGCCACTTAAGCCCTAGTCAGGATTCCGCCTTAAAAATTGCCAGAAAGTGGAGTGGGGTAATAAATGAGCACAGAATGCCCACTCTCTCCTTTTGACCACTATGAGCAATTAATGCCCACTATCTTCTAGAAGATTCTCGTGTAGAAATGCATTCCCATTATTCTTCTCCCTGACTGCAAACTCTATGAATCTGGCCAACACAGCCTCAACCTCCTGAACTGAAATGGGTGGAACGTGGTTGAGCTGGAATTCAAGCACTGTGACTGTTTGTCCCTACCGAAGACAAGATTTCTTCCAAGCCTCCGAGGCATCCTGGGTACTCTGAATAATGTTGGAGAAGGTTGAAATGTTCTCAAAGTCCACCTGGACAAATGATCTCATGTCTGAGAAGAAGGGCTCCAATCTCTCCATTAGGCCGTTTGCAATTGCCTCCTTTGGAGTCAGCCTTTTAGCAAATAAGGCCTCAAGTGTGTTCAAAACTCCCTCCTGTATACTTCCCATAGCCTTCCTAACTCTAACTAATTCCGCCTATGCCGCATCAACGAAGCCTCAGCCAATGAATGTTGAAGAATACCAACTCAGGAAATCATATCTATCACGCTCCTGAATTACTCCTCCCTCGACCAGAGTTTGCATGGGTAGATGCATCAAGGCGGCCAAGCGAGGGATAGTTTTATCTTGATAAATGTGTGCTTCGCTCCAAGCTTGATCAACATTTTCCAAGCGAGCAAGAATGTTGGAAGCCTGTTGGAAGGAATAGGTGAGCTCATTCATGAATTTCTCAGCCTCCTCGCGAACACTGCCATCCCACTTGTCCGCCTCATGAGCTAGCCTTTTCAAACCTTCCAATCCGGTGACTGATTCTCTCGGAAGTTCAGCTGGAAGATCAACTACCGGATTTTCCTGTCCACATGGACGAGCTAGGTGTTGCACATAGCCGATCAATGTCCTATGCTCCCTTTTCAACCTTTGTACTTTCCTTCCGTACGGAGCAATCTGTCTGTTGTGACCTTTTCACACATCACCCCATCCAAGATGGGGACCCCCTAATTTTTGCTCCATTCTGGTCTTTGGCTTTGGTCCTCTCTGTCTCTGATCTTTTGTCCTTCCGGGGATGTCCCGTCTTTTGACCTAGATTGAAATGATTGCCAAGTCTACAAAATTAGGGTTCCTATCCTTCAGGCTTGTTTAAGGTCAAATTGAGTTGTCAAGGTAAAATCTAAGTGCAGCAGTACAGTTAGAAGACCCAAGACAGGATCCCACTGAAATCTTACTGAAATCTGACAACTTACTATTTTTAGTAAGTACCTAATTTGAGGTCTTTTCCTTAGGATTTCGGGATCCTAACTACTTCAGCACATTCAGGCAGCTTCAGAGTGCCTACACATAAAATTTGAACAGATTCCGACAACTGGCTATTTTTAGCAGTTTAGCCTTCGGAGGCTATTTTCAGGATTTAAACATGTGTTTTTCCAATGCATGATGGGAGGATCGATCTGGGTTTTTCAAGACCTTCTCAATGATATAACATGCAAACCGAGGCAAGGACTTTCGGAGTTCAGCCTTCGGAGGCTATTTGTAGGGTTTGCATGTAGAGATTTTCAGTGCATGTCCGGATATCCCATATGGGTTTTGCGAGAGCTTCGTAGTGGTATAACATGCAAGCGAAATGAGTCAGTTTTAAGAGACTTACTATTTTTAGCCAGTGCTAGCACGTTGACCAATTTTTTGGGTTTTTCTGGGTTTTTTGAGATCCCACGGACACTGTGACATGCAAACTCATCCGACATCATACTGACCAGTTTCCGAACACTTACTATAAATAGCAGCTTCAACCCAGCGGTTACCCAACACTTCAGTCCAGCAAGTAGAGCGACAAACAACAAAAATCAAGGGGATCGGGAGCAGTCCGGAGCACATGCAAGTCAGGTTAGGGTTTCCCCTGCTATGTCTAAAAATAGATATAACAAAATACAGAAATGCCAAAACGAAGCACGCCACCAGGACCAGCATCTTTCAGGTTGCCTACTGGCAAAATTTGAGCACGATCTGAATACTTACTATTTTTCGTAAGTCATCTAATGGCTAAAAGTAGTATGTATTGTGCCAGATAAGGTATGAACAAGGTAGTGAGGCCAAGTGGAGGCACATCCACGCCAGCTCCAGCTCAGAACGGGATGAAATGCAAGGAAACCCTAATTTCTCCGAGTTTGCTGAAAATAGAAAGCCAAGGCATGGCTAGGGCGTTGGAAACTTATAAGTGATAACTCGCATGGAGGCACATCAAATGCGCCTGAGGTATGAAGAAAGTCTCTAAGTGTGGAATTTCCTTCACACTAGGCTAAATGCGCCCTAAGAAGTTGAGATGGAAGCAGCATGGTAAAAATGCGCCCAAAAATACCTTGAGCATGGGTGAAATGAGCCCACGAGGCAGGGGCATGGCAAAATTCACTAAGGCATCGAAATTCCTTGAGGACCCCTCATATGCGCTCAAGAGAGGTGAAGAGCCACTAAGTATGGGCAGAATTCCTTCTACCCCCCCCTAAATGCGCCCACAAGTTACTCTTACCCATGGTAAATGCGCTCAAAGGGGGCCACAGGGGATAAAACGTTGAGAGGTAAAAGAAAAAGCGCCAAGGTAAAGAAAGTTTCCCTCTTGACATATGAAATGCTTTTGGAAGTGGAAGCCCACCATGCAATATGCGCCCAAGGAAGGTGAAGGGTCACCATGGGCGTGGAAAATTCCTCCTCACACCCTTATTTGCACCCAAGAATGGAAGTTGCCTAGGCTATATGCGCCCTAAAGTGGAAGTGTCATGTGTGAAATGCGCCCAAGGTGTTTTCCTCCTCCACATGCTATATGCGCCAAGGGTAAAGGTAAGGCTAAGGGTGGCGTGATTTTGAGAAAGGCTAAGGCTAGATAATTTTCTACCTCCACATATGATATGCACCTAAGGTGAAAGTGATGCGCAAGCTGAAGTACGCCCCTCATGGGTAGTCTAAAATGAATTTCCTAGAAATATTTCCTAAGGCAAATATTTGCTAAGGCGTAGAGGATAAAATGGAAGTAGACATACTCAGATGCGCCCTACAAGGGTAAGGTGATTAAATTTAAAATAATTTTCTAAGGCATTTTCAAAGGTAAGAAATATGCCTAGGAGATGATGCTAGAATTTCCAGAGGCAAGATGATACATGCCAGGCAAAGGGAAAATTCTTCAGGAGAAAATCAAAGAATAATGCCAAGGTAGAGAAACTAGAGATTGCAGGTGTGGAAGACGACCGGAGTAAAGAGAAATAAACCTTAGTAAAATTTTATTATTTTTCTCAAAATAATAAAAATTAAAAGTACCCCTTCGTCCGGATACACATGAAAACGATGAGTTTTGAAAAGAATTTTCTTCTGGGTATTGAACGTTTTCGATTGCGAGATGGTTTAAACTTGTTCCATGTCTTGCTCACATCGTTTCGGTGGATATTTTCGTCCGGTGTCTGTTTTGATAAAATTCCTAAGGCAAATTTGAAGAATTTCTCTAAGGAAAACAAGTAAAATGAATGAGATGTTTCGCTGGAAGATTGAACTGGATAATTTTGCCAAGGCAAGGATGAGGTAAGATGACTTAGCCAGGTAAATTCGAAATTGTTCAAAGAAGTGAGCAATTTAATATTTTAAAGGAAACAATGTGATGAGGCAGGCATGTGCAGAGATGCTGAAATTCATAATTCTAGAAGCTTGAGATTCTGATGCTTCAGATGACAAGTGTTACAACTGGAAAAGAGAGGGAAAATGAATTCAAAAATGTGCTAAGTATAGCCCTTGCTAGATTTCGAGCTGGCTATAATATTTTGAGTCCTCTTCATTCTCCTCACAAGTTGCTGAATGCAAGGCACTTTCTGAAGCTAAAGTACTAGTTTGCAGAGATATAAAAAAATTCTCAAGTTGCTGGAAGAGTTCGAATTTGTGAAGGAAGCTGAGAAGTACGACTTGAAAGTGTGAAATTGCTAAAGGTTGAAAGTCGAGCTGGTGGAGAAAGAGCTTGAAGTTGCTGATTGCTGGGAGGTGCGAACTTCTTAGTCTCCAATTGCTGAAAGAGAAAGGCACGGTTTGATGTGCTAAGGCTGTAGTTGTTGAAGGCACGAATTTGTGAGGTCTCATTTGACTACTGAGGTACGAGATTAAGTCTAGACATTTGTGAAGTGCTGCAGTTCAATTTCACAAGCTTGCTGAAAAATGCATGTAGGAGAAGCAAGCAAGTTGCTGAAAGTACATTTTAGAGGAGAAATACGAATTTGAGAGAAGTCTCAAGAGCGGCTGCAAGTACAAAAAT
The DNA here is from genome assembly GCA_007115665.2 of Sequoiadendron giganteum. NCBI lineage: Eukaryota > Viridiplantae > Streptophyta > Pinopsida > Cupressales > Cupressaceae > Sequoiadendron > Sequoiadendron giganteum. Next base: position 502,429,068 of record CM021106.1, read on the forward strand.
TTTACAGTTGAGGTGAACAAGAGTGTTGAGGTTTGCAGCTAAAAGTGAAAGAGTGTTGCAGCCTTTTTATTTAAAAGTCTGCTGACACCCTCAACGGTGATTATTTTATTATTTTAAAATCTTGTTTTCTAACTCTCTTGCCTTTTTGCAGAATGGCTGAATCAAGCAGAAGAGTTGTAGGCAGAAACAACCACACCGAATCCACAAAAGCAAACACATGCAGACAAGCAGTGATCAAGAAATTGAGCAAGTCCTTGCCGGAATCAAAATTTTCATCAAAGTTAGGCAAGCTGGCTGACACAAACTTAGGCTCGTTCAACTTGGAGGCATTCAGAAGAAGGATAATGGGGACTGGAGGCCATCACCCATCAGTGACTTCACACAATATTGTTAGGAGTGGATTGAATGCAGTTGCCAGTTTTCCGCCAGCTATCCGGTGTCCAGAACTCATCATGGAATGCACCCACCACTACAACACAGAGCAGAGAATGATCACTTCGCCAGATGGCAAGATACTGGCCAACTTGACACCTGAAGCAATCGGGGAAGCGTTCGGGATTCCAGTTCATGAGAAGATGATCTACAAAATGAAAGAAAGGGTTGAAAGAATGTATTCAACCACAACGGACCGATGTGCTGATTTGATAAACACCCGGTGGATGATCAAGCCCAAGCCAACTCGTACAAAACTACCCAAACAGATAATCTCGCAAGATTTGAGACAGGAGTTTGGTGATCTGATTATGATGTTGAGCAGAGTTGGAGGATGCCCCCAAGTGTTCATCTTTGAACCTTGGATGTTCTACTATGTCAACTTGGTACTAGAGGGCAAAGATCACATGGATTGGCCACTGATGATCAGTGATAGCATACATGAGTAGCTCTGTGGCGTGACAAGAACGAAAACATTTTACATGGGCTCTTATATTGTCTACATGCTGGCTCGCATGACAAAGTATAGGGGAATCTCCTACAAAGAACCAATCGGGTGCGGTTCCCATCAATTTAAGATACACGAGGCTTGTCCACAATTGCATTTGACAAGCACCACCAACTATAAAATGGTCAATGACGCTTTCACTATGCATATAACGAGGACCTTGCAGCAAAGGACCCATCACAGAATATCTAGGGAAGCACAAGAGTTGATTGAGAAATTCGGGTGTTGGTTTATCCAATTTCCGAAATTTACCTACATAAGGCTGCAAGGATTCTCTTCTTATCCTTATAGATTGCCCCGGTATCCCACCAACAGAATAGGTGATGCTGGAAGTATCTAGGCAACTTATTGCCTATGATAAGATTCAAAAAAAGAAGAAGAAAAGTGGACTCGGATTCCCAATTACCATGAGAAATTTAGATGAAATCTGCCCGTCACTACAAGCAGCGAGGGAGGCAGAAAATGAGCTCCAATTCTTCCATCTTTCCTACCATACCAGCAGACACCACTACGATCCCCACAGTAACATCAGATGGATATTGTCAGAAGAGTTTAGGCACAAAGCATAGATCGAAGACTTTTGGGCCAGTGCAGTGGATGAGATCGAGATCAGGAAAAGAATGTTTTCTCGTATACCGTTGGTAATGATCAGAGAGTGTGAGATTGTCCCAGTGCCAGATCAAATCGAAGAGGACATAAATGTTGTTCAGGCTGACTACGAGACAGTGAGAGATACGTCTCTACCACTCCCAGATTGGTCGGAGCCGGAGATCACTGACTTGGATATACTTTGTATCCCAGTCTTAACATTCACACAGAGTTGGGTAGAGAGGCATGTTAGCCGACTTAAGGGACGATCAATTCCCCTTACATATAATTTGATGGGAGATCACAGATCACCAGCAGCTAGACAGAGAAGGCAGGTGGATCATACTCCAGAGCCAAGAGAAAAAGAGCCAGTTCCATCGGAGCCCTTGGTAGTTGAGGAGTCCTTGCATACACCATCTCGGACGCATTCTCCGAGTATGCAGGAGGTATCACTATTTGCTAATCAGAGGGAGAGATTGGATGTAGAGCAGACAGTGCAAGTGGCAAGTCAGCCACCTCGCAGAGAATCAGTGGGCCAGAGCATCAATGTGCCCCAAGAAGATAATCAACAAGAAAATCAGCAAGAGACAGATGAGGGGACGGCCACGGATACTCAGTTTCAGCATGAGATTGAGGCAGCTCTCGAGGATGATGCTACTTCCAATCAGGATGCCCAGAGCTCAGGAGACACTGAGCCTATTGATAATGATGAGCCTTGTCAGAACGAAGGCAGGGGAGAAGTTCATGAGGTAGAGGCCGAGGTTGAGCAACCTTTTGTTATATCAGACATGCGGCAGGAGGTGCCAGAATGGCTAAGGGATAGAATGAGGCGTGATCCTGTAGATGAGACTGATCCCGTAGTTGAGATGGAGGATTTGTTACAGAGGATCAGTGCACCTCCAACGAAGAAGGCTCGGAAGTTCTCCAAAATATCCACGGATGAGGATGGATCTTGAACTTTACATATGGAAGTGCCTCGGTTAGAGTGTGATCGGGATGAGGCCATTCCAGAAAATTACGTGATTACAACTATGGAACTTGGCCGCCCTACTGGAGCACAAGTAGTAGAGGAGTGCGATAATTCCTATCGAGCACTCAAGGATAGATTGTCCTATGTTGAGGGCAAGTACAAGAAATTGAAGGTAGAGCACAAGACACTGATTGGATATTTACAACACTTGTCCCATCCTTGTGGGGCAAGAGAATCTGGCAATTGAGCTTCTAGCTGAATTTTCCAGGGAGTCAATCAGTGGGTTAGAAGATTTGAAGAGAATGGCACAACAGGCAGACAAATGGGTTGCTAGCATCCGTGTCGAAACAAGAAAGTTTATGGAGGATCTTGCACATGCCTATGGGAAAGCCTCCAATATTATGGCAAGGATGGATGCAGTTAACCATGCTTGGGGTGAGGTGCGTATGTATCAGATGAGAGTTGTTCTTCGTTTAGGGGCTTTGATGAGCATGCCTCAACAGACTTTGGTTGAGGGAGGTGTTATTCAGCAGGGGGATAGATACGACTTCGCCGGATGGTACTCTTCAGTAATTATAGGCAGAGGATTCTACGATGCATCATAGACAGATTCTGTCAGGGTCAGAAAGGCCATGACGAACATCTTAGATGGAATTCTCAACACATTGGAGGCAATCTTTGCCAGGAGGTTGACTTCTGAAGAGGTAACTGTACATGGATTGAAGAACAGATTGATGCCATTCTTTTTTGAGGTGAAGACCTTCACACAGGATGATTTCGAGAACACTGCTACGTTCTCCAGTATCATACAGAACACCCAGGATGCCCTTGTTGCCTGGAAGAAATCTTGTGCCCGGCATGGGCAAATAGTTACAGTTTTAGAATTTTAGTTGGATCACATTCCTCCCATTTCGGATCAAGAAGTTGAGGTAGTATTGGCCAAGTTCATCAGATTTGCAGCCAGCGAGAAGGAGAAGGGAAACGCCCTTCTGGACGATGACCTTCTGGAAGGAGACGACATGCATTGATGGCGGATAGTGGTTCATTGATGAGGAGTGGAGGGCGCATTCATTGCCCCACTCCTCTCAGTGGCGGTTTTTAGGGCTAAAACCCTAATCAGGGCTTAGGCCCATTGTATTTCAATCTAAGCCGTCCACTGGACTGGGCTAGATATAAAAGGGGTATCCCCCCTCATTTGTAAAAAATAGATATAAATCAGAGTTAGATAGAAATCATAGATAGAGTTGAGCTAGATAGAAGTTAAAGTAGAGCTAGGAGTTAGCTTAGTTTGGAAAGGAAAGAAAGACTTTCCCTTTGAAAGTTTTGCAAAAGATTGTTGTGTAAGACTCTCATAATATAAGGATTTCATTGATTGGTGACTTGATTTTGCATCGTGGGCAGTTGACGAGATCTTTTCGTCTTTCCAATTCGAATAGAGTAGAGTAAAGTAGATTTTGTTTTCATGCAAGTAGTGTTAATTGTGGAATGTGACGTTGGTTTGGGAAAATCTTCTTGTATCCATACCACTAGTGGGCTTGCTGACGGTAAGTCTGCCCCCTGCGTAGTCAACTGGAATTTCAGCACCTAACTTCGATTGTGATTGTGTGCCCACCTGCTTCGTTGTGAAGGGGTGCGCATGTTGAATCTCAATTTGAATATCTTATCCATCCTTTGAAGATTGCACCAGCTTTGTCAGAGTTGTCCGAAGGGGAGACGAAACAAAGTTTGGTTTGAAGATTGTTAAAGCCTACCCTCGCATTCCATCCTTAGAGATAGATTGTAGAGTTCCTACCCCTACTCCCTTTAAATTCAGTATTTTCCGGATAGTTTAGACATCCAGAGCATCATAGTCAAAATCCTTCATTTACTTGACGTAAAAGAATCGAACAATTACGTAAGTCCCCTTGGAATACCTAGCATATTCACATCGACCAACTGAGTCTATTCGCAATAAAAGGAACCTTGGAGTTGAACGCATGAACTTTCACGCAATCTTAGCATGCGGAACGCTTTGATCAAGAGAGAATAGAATGACTGTTGGACATTTTTATTTTGTGTTGGTGTTGTCATAAAACACACGTCAACACTGTCCTTCAAAGCTTGATAGGAGTTGTCACATTCCTCAATTATCTAAGCTCCAGTGGGGTGGCCTAGCTCAACAGTAGTAATCACATAATTTTTCGGCATCTCCTCATCTGAATCACACTCGTCCCTAGGAACAACTACATGAAGCGTGCGAGAACCGGACCTATCTGTTGCTATCTTTGAATATTTTCTTGCTCTCTTCTTCTCTGGTGGTGCATTGATTCTACTGAGGAATTCATCCATCTCGATTGCTGGGTCAGTGTCATCCTCAGGATCTTTTCTCATCCTCTTTGTAAGCCAATCGAGCACTGCCTGTTGCGGATTACAAACAATGAGGGGCTGCTCCTCAGTTGCTTCCTCTTCGCGTACTTCTTCCCTAACAACACTTTGTTGAGGCTCGTCAATCTCCATTTGCTGAATATCTTCTCCTGAACCTCGAGCCTCTTGCCCCGTAGTATTCTCTTCTTCTAATGTTGTTTCAACCATTTGTTGGAAGCGAGTGTCTATTGCCGTTTCTTCTTCCTCTTCCTACTGGCCTTCCCTTCTGGGAGCGTTGACACTCAAGCTATCTGACTCCCTGACTGGTGGCTGATTCACCTCCTGAAATTCTTGCTCCTCGTTAGATTTATTTCTCTGACTTCCAAATAGTGAAAGCTCTTGCACACTCGAAGACCGAGTCTGTGATCGTACAGGTGATGCCTGCCCTACCCTCTGAGACACTGGCTAAACTTGCACTTCTTTTCGTGGCTCAGCAGCTTGGGCAATCTGTTTTCTTTTCTTTCCTGATGGCGGCCTCTGATCACCCATGAGATTATAAGTGAGAGCAACCGACTTACTTTTGAGCCTACTCACATGCCTCTCCACCCAGTTCCTTGTGAATGTCAACACCGGTATGCATAATGTGTCCAAGTCTGTGATTTCTGGCTCTAACCAATCCAGTAGTAGGACCGATGTGTTTCTCACTGACTCATAGTCCGGGTGCATGACATTCACATCCTCATCCACTTGATCTGGAACTGGGATAATTTCACCCTCTCTAATCATCTTCAGGGGTAGCCTGGTAAACATTCTCCTTCTTACTTCGGCATCATCCACTGCATTAGCCCAAAAATCTTCAATATGAGCTCTATGCCTATACTCCACACCTTGTACCATCTTGATATTATTATAAGGATCAAAATCCTGCCTGTTGGTGTGGTATGAAAGGTGAAAGAATTGCAGCTCGTCCTCAACTTCTCTGGCTGCCTGCAATGAAGAACAAACTTCATTTGAATTTCCCATAATGATTGGGAAGTCTAATCCTCCTTCCTTCTTTTTCTTCCGGATTTTATCATAGGCAATGAGTTGCCTAGATACTTCTAACATAACCATTCTATCAATGGGGTACCTCGGTAATTTGTATGGATACGATGTGAACCCCTGCAACCTAATATAGGTGAACTTCGGAAATTGGATAAGCCAATATCCGTATTCTTCGATCAGCTCCTAGGCCTCTTTTGAAATTTTTTGCTGAGTTCTCCACTGAAGGGTCCTTGTTATATGCATCGTGAAGGCATCATTCACCCTTTTGTAGTGGGCAGTGCTAGTCAGGTGCAATTACGGGCAAGCCTCATAGATTTTAAATTGTTCAGGACCACACCCAATTGGCTCTTTGTAAGTTATCCCTCTATACTTAGTCATCCGAGCCAACATATATAAAATATATGAGCTCATGTAGAACGTTTTCGTTCTTCTCAGGTTCTTGAACTGCTCATCTAGATTATCACTTATCATCCTTGCCTAGTCAACGCATTCATTCCCCTCCATTACAATCCCGATGTAATAAAACATCCATGGCTCAAAGAGGCATGATTGAGGACTTCCGTTCATCCGGCTAAGCATCATTATCAAATCACAGTATTCTTGCTTCACATCATCTGAGATAATTTGCTTAGGAAGCTTGGTGCAAGGAGGCCTAGATTTCTGCATCCAAACCGAATTTATAATCCCGACACATCTTTCAAAAGTGGAGGCGTAAATCTTGTCAGCTCTATCCTTCGTTTTGTACACCATCCTATTAGAAGTGGGAATCCCAAATGCTTCCCGAATGGCATCAGGCGTGAAGTTGGCAAACAGTTTGCGATCAGGAGAAACAATTGTCCTTCGCTCTGGCCTATAACACTTGGCGCACTCCATGATTAATTTTGGACACTGAATTGCTGGTGGAAAACCAACAGCTGCATAAAGTCCACTTTTCACAATCTAGTGCGCCGTGACTGATGGAAGATGATCTCCTAGCCCATACATGCGTCGTCTGAGTGCTCCTAGGTTAAATGAACCGAGATTGGTATCACTCAACCCTCCCAGCTTCAAATTAAACTTTGATTCAGGAAGAAATGGTTTGTTGAGTTTCTTTATTATTGCCTGCCTGGACGCACTAGCCTTGCTTGATTCAGCATTTGCAGCCTTGCCTATAGCCTTGCTCACTCCTGCAACATTTCCTCTTCTTGCTTCAGCCATCCTGCTAAATAAAATATAGACGTTAAAATTCAGACTTAGAAAAATAAATCACCTCAGGATGGCCAAAATATGGAGTTAACTTTGAAAATAAGAGCCTTTAGCATAAACCTCTAACTCCAAACCTCAAAATTATTAACTCCAAAGTTCGCTACTTTCAGCAATATGACCTTCGGCACTTAGAAAAATTTCACACAAGCTTGCTCACTTCAACAACTTCTCAAGACTTTTCTTCTCACCTTCGGAATCACAAATTCGCACATGCAAATGGTGAGAAGAAATGAAAACTTCATTGTTTAAATAATTGTGCCAAAGAATCTTGCTAATTCACGAGGGAGTCAATTTTGGCAACTTCATTAAATGTCCACTCCCACTACTTAGTAATTTTCTAACTTTGGCGAAGAGATGGGCGAGTTGTCACCAATCGTCATAAGATTTTCCATAATTGAGGATTCCTTCCCATGCAAAATTCAAATTTTCCCTCTTTAGCTGCTTGTTGACACTTCGTTATTTTAATTGTTCAAAGGGGGATACTTGATTTATTTAAAATTTACCACTTAACTCCTTGTAACGTCCAATTAATTCAAATATCCATGGGGAAATTAATAATATCTAACCCATTAAAATCTCCAAGATTTAAAATTTTATCCCCTTGACATAGGCGTACTTAGAATCTTTATACTTAACGCCTTAGAAAAGTTTTATCTTCTCACTGTCATGATGGGCACATCTAGAGGTGGTGATTTGAATTTCGTTCCTTAGGAAAACTTCCTAGCACATTTACCCCTTGGGCGCATATCACCTTGTGCTTCTCACTTTGTGTCTTAGGCGAAATTTTCAAACTTTCTTTCACTTCTCCATCAAGAGTGCATTTGACTCCTTGTTTTATTTTCCTTAGAAAATATACAATGACATTTATTCCTTCTTCATGGGTGCACATGAAGGGGTTCACTTAATTTATCTCCCTTGAAAACATTTTCCTCTAACGTTTAATCCAACCTTTTCCACCTTGGGCGCATTCACTAGGTGACTCTTTTATTTTTAACGCCTTGGAATCTTCTAGCATCTTGTTCACCTTCTCATCTTGGGTGCATTTTTCCCCTTTAGCTTTCATTCTCATGCCTTAGAAACTTTTCTACATTATTTTTCTTCATGGGCACATTTACTAGGTGATGCCTCCACTTTACATGCCTTAGGCGTATTATACCTTTGAGCTTTCATTTTTGTGACTTAGAAAATTTCAAACACCTTCACCTCAAGGGTGCATTTGATAGGGGCTCCTTCCATGTTAATGCCTTAGGCGTATTTTAACTTGCTTCATGCTCTGGGTGCATTCATCACCTTGTGCTTCTTGTTTTTTCGCCTTAAAATGTTTCTCATGCCCTCTTACTTTTCCTAGGGCGCATATGAGGGTGTCTACTTTTATTTTCACCACTCAGAAAATTATCAACCCTCTAGCCATCCTGGGCGCATTTAGGGGTGTGAGCTTCCACTTTTCTCATGACTTAGTAATTTTTTCCCAGCCACCTTGATGCCTAGGGTGCATTTTATTCCTTGAACTTCATGTTGAGGGCGCATTTGAGGGGGTCTCACTTTATTTTGCAACGCCTTAACATTTTCCTTGCACCTCCTCTCAACTTGGGCGCATTTCATAGGTGGTGCTTCCATTTTTCAAGACTTAGAGAAATTTTGATGCCTTCAGCTGACCTTGGGCGCATTTGAGAGTGTGAGTTTCCAATTCTCCTGTAGGCCTTAGGCATTTTCTTCATTTGGAGTGCCAAGGAGACTTCTAAGGGCGACTTAGCCAATTTTGACTGGCTTGCCCTCGCCTTCTATTTTTAGTAAGTCCTTGATTCTCGAACTTTTGCAACTCCTCTTGGCTTGAAATTTTCCCAACGTGATCTTCATGAGTATCTGACCTGTTCACACCTGTCATTTGCATGTGTTTGCTATTTTTAGCCTTGCTCTAGAAGTGACTTACTATAAATAGTAAGTATGCAGATTTTGCTCAAATTTTACTAGTGGACTCCCTAAAAGATGCTGATCTTGGTGGGATACATTAGTTTGACATTTTTTTGAATTTCACCCCCCATTTTAGGCATAAAAGTAGGAAACCCTAATTTTACTTGCATGTGCCTCAATTGACCTCTGTTCAACCTCGATTTTGTTCTACATTGCTCTATTCCTGAAACTGAACATCTGGGGCTGCTGGAGTGAACCTGCTAAAAATAGTAAGTGCCTGAAAAAGTGATCAACTACCTACCGGATGTATTTGGATGTCATACTGCCCGAGAGATCTCAGAAAACCCAGAAAATTGGTCTGCATGCGAGCACCTACTAAAAATAGTAAGTCATCATTTTGAATTGCATGTTATATCATCGCGAAGCTCTCGAGAAACCCAGAAAGATTATCCTGACATGCAATGAAAACTCATACATGCAAACCCTAAAAATTGCTCCCAAAGCCAGAACTGCTAAAACTAGAAAGTTGTTAGAATTTGCTCAAATTTTGCGTGCAAGCCTTTTGGAGTGTTCTAAACGTGGTGAAGCAACCAGAATCTCAAAATCCTGAGGAAAAGACCCCAAATTAAGTACTTACTAAAAATAGGAAGTTGTCAAAATTCAGCGAAATTTTAATGGGATCTTGCCCGAAGCCTCCTGATTGCAGTGCCATTCTCGGATTTCAATTTGCCAACTTGATTTGACCTCAAACCAGCCTAAAGAATGCAAACCCTAATTCATCAAAATGTACTTCAGTCTTAGCCAAAATTTCCAATTAGGTCCAACATAGGGACATCCTCGGAAAGACCGCGAGGAACAGAGAGAGAGAGACACAAAACAACCCAAAACCAAAAGACCAGAATGGGACAAAAAATTAGGGCGTCCCCATTTGAATGGGGTGATGTGTGAAAAGGTCACAACAGTATGGTACAAAAGGACTTCTGCCCATCACAGTGAAGCTGTTTGCCTTATAGCTAGCATCTGCACACTGGAGGATGAAGAGTTCAAAGATCCTATTCAGAAGAGGATGTTGTACCTTGTGAAACTAGAAGAGGAAAGGGTGGAGGTTGTTGATAGAATCACTCAGCATCAAGAGTGAGTGAAGAAGATTATTGATAAGAAGGCTCGTCAGAGAGACTTCGAAATCGAAGATCAAGTCCTATTATGGGACAAAAGGCACGAACCAAAAGGAATGCATGGAAAGTTTGATTCCTTATGGTTCAGGCCTTTTCAGATCCATGAGTCAAGAGGAGAGAACACATACATGCTCTCGCATTCAGATGGAAGGCTTCTCTCGCTGCCTTATAGCGGGCAATATCTCAAGCACTTCAACCCTCCGGGGGAGGAGTGACTTTTTGTAAATAATTTATTTATGCTTTATCATTATGTCATAATGGTTTTCCTCGTTTCGTGATGTTATGTCATGTTTTAGGTGATTTAGGTAGTCTCGTTTTAGGTGAATAGGAAAACTCCAAGTATATTATGTGATTAGGGAAAGATTCCTGACTCCAATGCCCAACTGATAAGTCACTGATCTACAAAAACACAGAGAATCTTGGTTCTCCTATGCCATAAGTATCCGACATGGTCATTGTTGACGGGTGTTTTATGACCACACCAACACAGAATAAAGTTTCCCAACGGATACTCTATCCTCTCTTGAACAAAGTATTTTGCATGCTAAGATTGCCAAAAAGGTCATGCATTCAACTCCAAGGTTCCTTATGTAGCGGATAGTCTCAGTTGGCTTGATGTGATTTGTTGGTTATTTCAAGGGGACTTACACAATTGTTTGATCAGAAGAGAAGTTGCAAGACAATAATGATTTGTTGATAGGGGTTCTACTATCTACTCCTAAATGTGGGATACGAAGATCAATTTCTGCAAGCTTCAAACCAAGTTCTACTTAGCCTCCCTTCGGACAGCCTCTATAGAGCCGGTGCAATCTTCAAAGGATAATGAAAGATGTTCAAACTATGACCCGACATGCAAATACCATCACAATGATGCATACTAACACATGAATCATAATTGAAGTTAAGTGCAAAAGTACTCCAGTTGACCACGCAAGGCGAACCCACCGTCAGTGAGCCCGCTAGTGGTATGGATGACTAAATCTTGCTTAAACTAAACAATGTATTCCACAACTACCAACTACTTGCATGAAATAAAATCTATTTTACTTTAAACTACTTCAAGATTCTAAGTGAATTGGAAAGACGAAAAAGCCTTGCTAGTTGCTCACAACAAAAGATGGAATCACCAATCAATGATAACTCTTTATATTATGAGAGTGTTCACAACAAATTCTTACAAATCCTTCAAAGGGAAAGCTTTCTTTCCTCCTCAATCTAAGCTATACTAACTTCTAAGCTATTCTCTATATGCTCTCTCTATTCTCTGACTTAGCTCTAACTCTGATCTAACTATTTTACAAATGAGGGGGGATGCCCCTTTTATATCTAGCTCAGTCCAGTGGACAACTCAAATTTGATTACAATGAAGGGCTTAGATTGAGCCACATATGCCCTAATCAAGGCTCTGCCCTAAAAACCACCATAGAGGGGAGTGGGGTAATAAATGCACAGAAGATTCTCCACTCCTCTGCAGGAACCACTACGAGTAATTAATGCCCACCATCTCCTTCCAGAAGATCATCATCTAGAAGGGCGTTTCCTTTCTCCTTTTCCTTGGCTGCAAAGTCAATGAACCTGGTCAGCACAACTTCAACCTCTCGATTTGAAATAGGCGGGATGTGATCAAGCGAAAACTCCAGCACCGCAACTGTTTGCCCATGCCAAGCACAAGTCTTTCTCTAGGCAATTAGAGCATCCTGAGTATTTTGAACAATGCTGGAGAAGCTAGAGGTGTTTTCAAAATCATCCTAAACAAAAGTATTCACCTCCGAAAAGAAAGGTACCAATCTACTCTTCAAATCATCTGCAGTTCTCTCCTCAGAAGTCAACCTCTTAGCAAAGATAGCCTCCAACGTATTGAGGACTCCATCAAAAATATTTGTCATAGCCTTTCTAACTCTGACCGAATCTGCCTGTGCCGCATCAAAGAATCCTCGGCTCATGACCACTGAAGAATACCAGCCAGCGAAGTCATATCTATCGTCCTCCTGTATCACGCCTCCCTCAACCAAAGTCTATAAGGTTATGTGCATCAAAGCCTCTAGGTGATGAAAAACCTGGGTCTGATAGATGCGAGCCTCACCCCGAGCTTGATTAATTGCGTCCATTCGCACCATAATGTCGGAGGCCTGCCGATAGGCATGAGCAAGATCCTCCATAAACTTCTCTGTCTCAGTGCAAACATTAGCAACCCATTTATCTGCCTCCTGCGCCATCCTTCTCAAATCCTCCAAACCACTGACCGACTCTTTGGGAAATTCGGTTGTGAGCTCAATTGCAGGATTCTCTTGCCCACAAGGACGGGACAAGTGTTGTACATAACCAATCAACGTTTTGCCCTCTTTCTTCAATCTTTTATACTTGCCTTCAGTGTGGAGCAATTTGTCCTTGAGTGCTTGATAGCAGTTATCGCACTTCTCAATTACCTGTGTTCTAGTAGGGCGGCCTAGCTCCATGGTAGTGATCACATAGTTTTCTGGAGCAGCCTCATCTCGATCGCACTCCACCCTAGGTACAACCACGTGAAGTGTACGAGAGCCATCCTCATCTGTTGAAATCTTTGAAAACTTTCTAGCCTTCTTCTTTGTTGGAGGCACGCTGATGCTACTAAAAAATTCTTCCATCTCAATTGCTGGATTAGTTTCTTCATCAGGATCACGTCTCATCTTGTCCCTTAGCCATTCTGGCACCTCCTGCTTCAAATCACAAATAATGAATGGCTTTTCATTCCTTGCTTCTTCTTCACGAACTTCTTCTCTGTCCTCATCCTGACGAGGCTCATCAATCTCTATAGGCTGAGTATCTCTTAAGCTTTGGGCCTCCTGCCCTGTAGTAGTGTCCTCCTCGAGAGCTGCTTCAATCTCACGTTGGATGCAAGTATCTCTAGCCGTTTCCTCTTCTATCTCCTGCTAATTTTCTTCCCTAGGTACATTGATGCTCTAGCCAACTGACTCCCTACGAGGTGGCTGGTTTGTCTCTTGTAATTCTTGTTCTTCGTTCAAATTTTCCCTCTGATCAGCAAATAGTGAAACCTCCTGCATGCTCGGAGAATGCACTCTTGATGGCATATGTGATGCCTCCTCAATTCTTTGAGGCTCAGGTTGGAATGGTTCTTTTCCTTGTGGCTCTGGAGCTTGAGCAACTTGTTTCTTCTTCCTAGGAGCTGGTGATCTATGATCTCCCATTAAGTTATAAGTAAGGGGAATTGACCTTACCTTAAGCCGGTTCACATGCCTCTCCAGCCAACTCCTTGTGAAGGTCAAGACTGGTATGCAAAGCATATCCAAATCTGTAATTTCTGGCTCTGACCAATCCGAAAGTGGGAGTGGCGTATTCCTTACTGTCTGATAATCAGCCTGTATAACATTTATATCTTCATCTACCTAGTCTGGCACCGAAGCAATCTCACATTCCCTAATCATGTCCAACGGTATCCTTGAAAACATCCTTCTCCTGACCTCAGCCTCGTCCACTGCACTCGCCCAAAAGTCTTCAATGTGTGCCTTATGTTTGAATTCCTCAGACAGTATCCATCTGATATTCCTCTGAGGATCATAATGCTGCCCGCTAGTATGATAGGAGAGGTGGAAAAATTGAAGCTCATTTTCCGCTTCCTTAGTTGCCTGTAGTGTTGGACAAACCTCATCTGAATTCCCCATCACGATAGGGAAGTCAAGTCCACTCTTCTTTTTCTTCTGAATTTTATCGTAGGCAATAAGCTACCTAGATACTTCTAGCCTTACAATTATGTTTGTGGGATATCAGGGCAATCTGTATGGGTAAGATGAAAACCCCTGCAGCCTGATGTAATTAAATTTCGGAAATTGGATAAACCAACATCAGTATTTTTCAATCAACTCCTGAGCCTCCTTCGATATTCTGTGATGAGTTCTTTGTTGAAGTGTCCTCGTTATATGCATTGTGAAGGAATCATTGACTCTTTTGTAATGTGAGGTGCTCGTCAAATGCAGCTGCGGACAAGCCTCATGAATCTTGAATTGCTGAGAGCCACACCCAATCGGCTCCTTGTATGATATCCCTCTATACTTCGTCATTTAGGCCAGCATGTAGATGATATATGAGCTCATATAAAATGTCTTTGTTCTCCTTAAACTTATGAGTTGCTCATGGAAATTGTCACTGATCATTAGTGCCCATTCAACGTGCTCTTTGCCTTCCAACACAAGGTTGATGTAGTAAAACATCCAAGGTTCAAAGATGAATGATTGGGGGCACCCTCCAACTCTGCTGAGCATCATGATTAAGTCACAAAATTCTTGCTTCAAGTCCTCTGAGATTATTTGCTTTGGCAGCTTTGTGCGAGTTGGCTTAGGCTTGTTCATCCAACGAGAGTTTATCATATCAGCACACCTATCAAATGTGGAAGCATACATTCTTTCAGCCCTCTCTCGTTTTTTGTAGATCATTTTCTCGTAGGCTGGAATTCCAAAGGCTTCCCCAATAGCTTCTGGTGTGAGGTTGGCCAGCAGCTTGCCATTTGGTGAAACGATAGTTCTTTGCTCTGAGTTGTAGCAGTTCGCACATTCCATAATCAGCCCCAGGCGCCGAATTGCTAGTGGAAAACCAGCAGCTGCATAAAGTCCACTCCTGACAATATTGTGCGAAGTGACTGATGGATGATGACCTCCAATCCCCAACATTCGCCTTCTAAAAGTCTCCAAATTGAAAGACCCAAGGTTTGTATCATTTAATTTTCCCAGCCTTGAAGAAAACTTTGACTCTGGCAGGAAAGACTTGCTCAACTTTTTGATTACAGCTTGTCTTGATGCACTTGCTTTGCTGGATTCAACATGATTCTCCCTGCCAGCTACTCTTTTACTTGCTTCAGCCATCCTGCAGAAATGAAAAACAGCCATTAGAAAATAAGACTTAGAAAAAATAATATCATTTCAAGAGTGCCAGCTGAGTTATGAAAATAAGAGGCTTCAACACTTGAAATTCTAACTTCAAACCTCAACGCCCTTTAAGTAAATTCTCACTTTCCAACACTTAGAAATTTTACTTGCAGCAAAACAACCTCCAACACTTAGAAGAATTTCGCCCCAAAGCTACTTACTTCACCAACCTTCTCTGAAGTTCGAACTTCTTCACCTGTAGACTCAAGTTTGCTTTCAGCAACTGATGAAGAAAATGAAAAGAACTCCAGCTCTCATAGCCAAGTCAAATTCTAGAAGAGGCTAATTTTAGCCAATTCATTCAAATTTCCATTTTCCCTCCTCTGGCAATCACAACACTTGTCACTTGAAGCTCCGAATATTTGACTTCTAGAAAATTTTAAAAATTCATCTTTCTTGCATAGGCGTGCTTCATCATGTTTGTATCTCTGAGATTTAAAATATTAAATCAAATATTCCTCATGAAAAATTATTCATCTCAACTGGTTAAGGCGTTTGATTCCATGCTTACTCTGGAAAAATTATTCTAGACATCCAGCTTCAATTTATAAACCAAGGCATTTTATGTAAAATATTTCCTTTGTTGCCTTAGGAAAATTTATTTTTGTCTAGGAAATTCATCAAAGAGGCACCTGGCTAAAATCTCCATCTTAAAATCTCGAGCAAGGTGTGGAAAATTTCAAAATCATCTCCCAGTGGGAAATGTCCAAGACCCAAAAAAAATTTCCCCCCAGAAAGTAAAATATTCATGTGTATCCAAATGAAGGGGTACATTTAATTTTTATTATTTTGAAAATAATAAATTTCTAAGGTTTATTCAACCTTCAAGTCTAGGCGCATTTTATACTTTGTAGCCTTCATTCTTCATGCCTTAGGCGTTTTTTCTTTTGAAGGACTTCTCTTCATGTTCATGGGCGCATTTACCACCTTGCACTTTTATTCTCCCACACTTAGAAATATTTTGACATCACCATCACTGGGGCGTATTTCATACTTTTACCTTGCAATGCCTTAGAAAAATTTAATTGTGATTTGCTCATGAAGGGCGCATTTGGGGTGGGGTCAAGGAAATTTCAATACTTTGAATTTTCTCTAGTCAAGCCCCTTCACCTTGGGCGCATTTGACCCCTCATGCCTCCACTCTACACGCCTTAGGAATTTCTTTTACCCTCTCCATGACTTGGGCGCATATGAGGCAATGAGATCAATGACACGCATATCGAAGCAATCTAGCTCTCAATAGCGAGGGTCAAAGTACAACGTTCAGTTGAAAGTTACAATTTGTAAAATCAGTCAAAAAAGCATTTTGCTCCCCTATAGGTCAAGGGCGCCCTTGCATTTGAGGGCCTTAAACTAGATTTCACACGCTGCACATATAGTCATTCTTTGCAGAATTCTTCTAGCTACGCGATGGATCCAGCATCCAGTCGACAAGAGTCATCATTCATCGATAGCGGCAAATTGAAGCACGAAATGGAAACATAGAAAATTGGTTGTCTGGTGTTGTTTGCACTCTTTTTGAGAAAGGCACCCTTGTTTTTGAGGTACTAGACTCAGTTTTTAGCACTCACAACTCCCAACACACATTTCATCAGAGTTGTTCTAGCTATGCAGTGGATGTGTCAGCTCAGCTCTAGGATCAACTGGGCACCCAGAAATCAAAGTTCAACAGAGGCTGTGGTGACTTTTTCAATGAGCTACAAAATAGGAGCTTAGCTAAAAATCTCTTTGGAGGACGCCTAAAAGTCAAACTTTGACTTTTTGGAATCAGCATACAATTACAAACCAACCCAGAAAGCTGGAATTCAGTTAACTCAATTAAATAATATTAAAATCTTCAGTTTCACCAAGGCGTATTTCTTCAATATTTTAAAGGTGGCACCTATTTTGAGACTCAATGTCAGTTGTGCATGTTGAGTTAAACTGAACTGTAAAAGGTGGCACCTATTTCTAACTCCGAGTTAGTTTCAGTTAAACCAAGTGAGGTCCAATTAGATAATTTCTTTCCAAATCAGGGTTTTTACTTGTAGTTGGTGCCTAAACCCTCAAAATTCTTTATTTATTTCAAAGAGGCATCCATTTCTCTCACAACAGGTTGAGTGCAAATGAGTTTTCTCTTGTGCAAGCAGTATTTGAAGGCGTTACAAGTATTATTTTTCAGAATTCCCTTGCAGATATAGGTCCAGATTAATCAGCAAACTTCAGTCAAGAATATGGTGACTTTTTTAGAAGTAGAAGCATAAACTTCTATCTTCTGTCTTAAATTCTTATATTCTTGTCTTAGATATTCTCTCGCATGTCCAAGAATTCGACGACTTTTGACAATTTTGATTATATGGGTTTGTTGTGCACGACTTTCTCTACAAAACACGTGTTAGAATTTTTCAAGAAAAATTGCCTCATAGGTTCATTTCTCGAAGCTTTGCTTTCTTTTCGGAAATTCCTTTGCATGGTGGAGTAAAAGTTAGTATTTTTCAAAACAGAGGATTTGGGTTTGCTTAGAATCATCTTTTGCACAAAACCCATGTTCCAATTTTTTTTGGAAAAATCTACCCCTGTAGCCCCTACTGCCCCGAGTTGCTTTTTTTCGGAAAAGTCTTTGCATGTCAAGCTAAAAGGCGTTTTTTTGGATTTTTGACGTTGTGGGTTTGCTTAGAATTATTTTCCGCAGAAAGCCCATGTCTCAATTTTTTTCGTGAAAATTGCCCTTCGACAGGCTATTTTTAGCCTCATTAGGAGTATTTTCGGCTTTCCAGAGAAATTTGTCAGAACATAGTCGTGTTTACAGTCAACAGGCGAGTTTTTTCAGAATGCAGTACACACAGACCGAATTCAAGACCAAGTCGTTCTTAATTTATGATTTCATCGGAACGGCTGATACGGATTTGCATAAGGTGAATCCAGAAGTTGACTTCAAAGGGTCAAAAATCAGTTCAAATACACTTTAGAGTATCGTAGAATCTGGGTTGCTAGAGGTGGCTTCACTCCCTATTTCAGTTCATTGCATAGAATTCATGATGTCTTGTGTAAAGCATTACAAATCTACTGCCAGAGAAATTCAATCAACAAATGGACGGGTGATTTGCAGTCTCAAGCCCCAGAACATTGAGAGGTGTTTTGGTATTCCTCAGCATTCGAACAGTTTGGTCATTACCATAGATCAGTGTGAAAAGCCATTCAATGCTAATAAAGACATGTGTCAGAGTAAAATGGCAGAAAAGTGGCTAAAATAGAAGAAAGTTAAATTGCCAAACAATGTGGGTTGCGGAGAATTCAAGGATGAATACGTGATTTTGATCACTCTTCTTAATCGTGTTTTCGGTCACATAGATGCTCACAAATTTCAGCCTTGGATGTACTACATCATTGCTCAAATTATTCCCAGGCGAGAGCATTACAACTGGGCCTCTTTGATCAACGACGTTCTCCACAAGCAGATTACCGGTTTCTTGGTTGCCCACAAGTTTCACATGTGTCTGTATCTCGTATAGTTGATTGCTTACCAAGGCTAGTTTAGAGGGTTGAACACAATGGGGATTCTCATTGTATAGAAAGTTCATCAATATTATGACCAGCTTGATTTCACAAAGTCTGAGCGACATTTCAAGCATGTACAGGAAGCGTTCTTGATGCACACAGTGAGGAACCTAGATCGAGAATTGCATGTTCGTATCTCAGTGGTTGCCAGAGAAGCAATGGTAGAATGGGCGAACTGGTTCATTCAATTTCCTACCTATACCTACATTCGCGTCTACGGATATGTAGGAAGTCCAACCATGCTACCTCGTTATCCTTCGGATAAGACAGTTTTCATGGAATTTATGAGGCAATTACACAATGTTCATTCACATCTATGCCACAAGCGCAAGCCAACTGTCAATTTTCCATTACAAATGGGAATCTATAGGTGCAAAACAGCAGTTGATGCCAAGGCTGTGGGCCATGAGTTAGCAAGACTTAATCTTAAGTATCTTGTGGACACACGCTCATATGACCCTTGGGGTTATTATTCAGCACGCCTTGCGGTCGCTCTTACCACAAGCCTTCTATGGAGGATTACTGGGTCAACTGTGAGGACGAGTTCGAGGTACGTTGACGTAGTTACAACAGGTTCACCCTCTCACAGATATCTGTCTTCATGTCAGAGGATGTGGGAGGATTGTCAGATGATGATGGGGATACACTTCCTCAATTCTTTAAAGAACAGGTTGATATGCAGCCACTTCCACCTGTTGATTGGTTTGCCAAGGAATACTCATCTATCAAAGAGAGATCAAGTAGAGTTATTTAGAACAGTATACTCTACTTGGATAGAAAGAAGACAAGGAGGGCAGTCATGCCAAGTACAAAGCCGCCACCATTGGAATCCTCGCTGCCATCCTCGTCAAAGCCAAAACAAAAGAAAATGAGCAACCCTCCTAAAGGAAACAAGGCGTCTGATAATTCAAAAGGGAAGGCACTTGTTACAGAAACACATGTGGAGATAGCCACCAATACAGTTCGGAGCATGTCAGAGCCAGAGGTACAACCTCCTTTGCCATCACCAACACCACAACAGTCTCTAGTTCCGGTTCACATTGACTTGGACCTATACTCGCCACCACATAGAAATACCTCTACACATTCCCACTCATCAAGTTTTCCTATGACTAGCAGTGACCCTTCTAGTGAGATTAGTCGAGACTCGTCTTGGCTTGAGAGTCAGCTGGGCAGGAAGAGGAGGCAGCCATCCTACAAACTAGACTTCTCAGATTTTGATCATGTCTACCAGGACACACCAGATAAGAGAATAAAGAAGCAGGTTCATCTAGAGAGGAATGCTGACAACGAGATCATAATAGAGACCGCTGCACCCCCAGAGGACAAGAACTTGAACGAGGTAGAAGTTGAAGACTTCGATGTGATAAAGATCAACCTTGGTAAAAGCACATGCCAAATGGAGGTTGATTTCCTTCAAGTTGCAATGGGTAGCATAAAGGATAGAGTCATGAAGGATGGAGAAGACAAAGCAGCCCTCAAGGCTGAAATCCAACAGCTTCATCAGTATATCTCTAACCTTATACATAACACTGAGAATGTCACCACCTTGCTCCTGCAGATGCTAGAGCTACTAGCAAAGCAGAATCAACTTAATCAGTTGGTTGTATACGGGAAGCGCTTGGAAGACTGGGAGGAGGATTTTGTCACAAGGGGTCACTTTGTACTTACAAATTTTATCAGTTGAGGTATAATGCTCACGAACTCTGTCTGCAGATTTAGGAATTAGAGCGAGAATTGGCGGTTGAGAAGCCAAGAGATGAAATCATCATCTCTCATCTAAGGACGACATATGACTCGGTCACCGACGAAGAAGATAAGGAAGCTATTTTTACTTGGAGAACATAATTAATCTTCAAGGCAAAAATACAAGAGATAATGGTTTAGAGTTGGCCAAGAGCAGAGAACACGTGACTAGTGCACTTCAGTACATGAGAACTTTCGTATCTAGAGTTCCTTGCCAGTATTAGCCTGAGGGTGGTGAGTACATTGAGCTCACCGATGTTTAGTCAGAGTTGCAGGTGCTCATCCATGGTATTTTCAGTGGAGATTCCATTGGATGTAAGTTAGATCAATTTACAGTCATGTCAGCGTTATTTGATGAGGCGATTAAGAGTAGAGGAAAACTTTAGAGTCAGATCACGGGCGGTGAGGAGATAGTGCGAAGACACAGTGTGCTGCATGTTGGTGTTTCAATTAGCACCTTTGGAGTGCTTATTGGAAACGGACAGCTATTGCAAGTGTGTTAGTACATGCTCTTCAGATTATAGAGAGGAAGATCTCTCTTTGCTGATTTTCTAATGTAAAAAAGGGCGTACTAAGGTTCCTATCTTTTTTACTCAGCGGCAGGACACAAGGGTGCATAAACACAAAGCGCCGTAGCTAAGCTTTTCTCTGGTTTCCGCAAATCTTAACTACGACTAACTAAGCTTCTAAACTATCCTACCTCCTCAAGATAAATAGAGCATGAGGGCGTAGGAGTTGAAATGAATGGGTTGGATCACTTGAATCCTCCGTCTCAATGGAATATGGCTGAGGCTCTGAACTCTCAGATATATACCAAGATAAGGCTCGATACAAGTAAACACTCTCTTATGGTAAACTGGGTATGAAACTTGCCAAGGAGGAGGAACCCCTGTTTGAGGTGTAGGCTTGGAAACAGTTTACTGGAAACAACAAGGAACGATGGCCTGTCTAATAGGATTCCCGAGGAGGTGACGACACCTGTCCAAAGTGTAGGCTGCAAGACAAATCATTAAACAACATCATACGATAATGATCGATAACAAAATATCGAAGGAGGTGATGACACTTGTCCAAGGAGGAGATTGAAACAATGCACTATTTGAAAACGAGACCTTGAATAGACTCAAGTATTTAGATCAAGCAAGCATGCGCCATCTGATTTATTTCTTCAAGCTTTCTCCAAAGAATTACAAAGGTCGGGACAGCAAAGGCACGAAATCATGCACAATTACGATCAACCAACGAACTCTCATCCAAGAGTGAACAGATATAAACAAGCTAACTCTGGCAACAATGGCGCAGAAATTTTGCTTAGAAAATAAAGGTTCAACAAATAATGAGACCAAGGCTCTTATTTATAGAAACTCAAAGAAGTAGGCAACCCTAAAATCTCCTTGAATTAACAAACAGTTCTTGCCAATCAGCAAGATTTATTCCTATGTCTAAAAGTAGGTGAGCAAGTAGTTAACTGGAAATCTACTTCAGTTAACTGAAACTAAACAAAAGTCAAACTGAGAGTCTACCTCAGTTGACTGACACCTAACTAAAAGTGAATTTACAATTAAAATTGTGTCTCCAAATAGACATCCACCTTTAAAGGAGATCTGAGATCCACAAATCGTGGGAGTCAATTAGACATCCTAGATCAGTGGGATCTGACATGCATGATCTGTGGAGATCTGGAGTCAACTTGGAAAGGGGAATCAAGTTGACTTCAGTCGCATTTATTGCTATTTGGAGGGTAGGACGTCCTTCCTTGGTGCTTTACGGCTCTTCACCACTGGTCAACAAAGTCTCTATCCATTCGTTGACCTCTTCGACCCCCGGGCAATTAATGCTTTTCAAGATGACTATGTGGCGTCTAAGCATTTCTTCACCTGTCACAAGCTGCTGTTGATAGTTTATGCATTGGGAAGCTACTTGATCTAACTGGATAGACATGGCTGCAATTTTGACTAATTTGCAACCATTGGGATCTTCAAAGAATGAACCACGGATGACGTCTTGAAACCGTGTCTGTATTGTTTCAAGCTCAACATATTCCCCTCTTTCTCGTTGATATTCTAACTTAGGGAAGGATATTACCAACGTTCTTGCAAAGTTGATAATATTAGTGACAAAGCGTCTATAGTCAATCAACTCCACTGAATTGGCATCATAGGCTCTCACCTTGTATGCCAATTGTTCTTTCCAATCAAAGAGATGGCGTTTGTTCTCAGTGGTTGTAACTAATTGGTATGCTTTGTTATACCCAAAATGAAATTTTTGGCATTCTGCTTAAATTGGGCTAAACAACGTAAAAATGCCATCGAAAGTATGTTTTAGGTCAAACCAAATATGAAATCTTTGTGGGTTTCTGTCAAGGAACCTATGGTTAAAATTTTAAAAAAACGAAAAATTAGGGTTTTATACCCCTATTTTTATGGAAACCCTAAAAAATAGGACCTTCCCGGAAATGATTGAAAACGATTCTGATAGGATTAATTGCCTTCACGATCACATTGATCAAGTTAGAATTATCAAAAATTATGTTTTACTCTGGTGGGTCTATTTCTATTTTTCAGGAACAAAGTTAGGAGCTCCGCAGCCATTAATGGCAGATTGGCCAGTACCAGGTGCTGAAAGCTAAACCTCAAAAGCTTCATTGAAGAAACCATGGCGGAAAAGGATGAAAATGATGACGTTCAACGAAGGAGATTCTCAAAACGGAAAAGGCCAAAATTTGGCTATGAAGGAGATTCTCAAAGCGGAAAAGGCCAAAATTTGGCTAAGTCTGGAAGGTGCACGTTTTGTCTACCAAGGCAAAACACAGTCTACAGTGGTTAAAAGCGCCCCTCTTGAAGAAAGGCGCCCTTGGACCTCAGAGGGCAAATCAAATCATTTGGCATTGTCAAAACAGTCATCCTCTTCACTTTCATACTGGCTCGACAACGAAACAATCAGCAAGATCATCTGATTCAGGGATCATTGACCAACCGTCAGCGAAGTATGGAGGATCCATTGACGACAGAAGTGCCAAATCAGAGAGCTTCAAGGTAAAAGCGCCCCTGCTGGCCAGGGGCGCCCCTCAGTTGCAGACATCAGATGAATCCAGAAGTTGCAGCTCTATACATGATATCTTTCCAGCTTCCTCCCGGCTACGTGATCAATCTAACAGCAAGTCCATAAGACACACCAGACGATCACGAGGTGAGATCAAGCAGAAAAAGCCAAATTTGAAAAACTGGAAAGATAAGCCAGAAAATAGCTAAGGCATGGCTAAAAGCGCCCCTCTCAAGGAAAGGCGCCCTTTCCTAAAGGTATCCAGATTCAGCCAGAATCTTCACTGCCTCCCAGGATGACCTTCTTAGCTATGACCTATCTCGTCAGCGAGACTATCAGCAAGAACTTCCGACAAATCAATCGACTGATGAAGAAGGTCAAAGACTGGCAGTTCACAACCAAGATGAAACCAAGCAAAAGCTAAAAGCGCCCCTGCTGACCAGGGGCGCCCTTTAGTTTGGAGGCCCAAAACTTGCCAGCTTCCACTGAGAAGTCAGGCATCGTGAACAAGACTGAACCGGCTACCCGACGCATCGTCAAGCAGAATCATCTGATTCATCAAACATCGGGAACGTCAGATCAAAGCAAAGAGGGTCTGAAAAGGTCAAAACAAAGAACAAGTCAATGAAAATTGACTAAGGCATTGTCAAAAGCGCCCCTTTCAAGGAAAGGCGCCCTTCTTTCTGGAGACCTAAACTCAGTTTTCTGAGTTAATCTCTCCCAGGCATATCTAATCATACTGATCCCGCCTCGACAACAGAACTGTCGGATACTGCTTGAGATCAACTGAGTAACCTGAATCGAAGATCAAACAGGAGTACTTCAGCTTGCAAAATAGACAAAAATGATCAAACTCAAGGTTGGACGCCTAAAGGAAAGTCAAACAGAAATGTTGACTTGAGTTAGCAAATTTGGAGCCAAAAAAGAGAAAAACACTCCACAATCAGTGGAAATCATCTTTTGGAACTCCAAATCAGGACTGAATGATGAGTTATCTTCCATACTTTGTGGATCTTAACCCTAATTGCCTTATATTCATGCTAGGCGTCCCTTTCATCATTATTCTTTTTGCAGGTTGAAGGATAAAACATCAAGTAGCTCCCAAGAACAAGTTTTCAAGATCTGGCAGGGGTTTTGAACGGATCTTCAATATTTTTGAAGATCATTGGCAGTAAAAGCATTCTTCTCCCAAGATTGCTTCCAGAGACAGATTATTGCAAAGTGGCAGTTTATAACTTCCAATCCATCTTCTGTCTACTTCCGTCTATATTTCTTTTGCATGTCACAGGAAACGACAGATTATCACAGATCTGACCAACTGGGTATGATCAGCACAGCTTTTTCAACAAAACCCACATGGTAGATTTTTTCAGAAAAAGTAGCCCTGCTGCCCCTATTTTTTAGGGTTTCCGAAAAAAGTCATAATATTGAAAAACGGACAAACTGGGTTTGTTTGGCTTTGAAGCACGAACAAAACCCATGTGTTAGATTTTTTCGAGAAAAATCACTTTCTGGTGCCCTTGCTGCCTCTGCCACCGAAGGGCTCTTGCATGTCAAAGAAAAACTCGTTTTTTCGAATTTCTGACGATCTGGGTCTGTTTAGAAAATCATTCTTAACAAAACCCATGTCTCAGAATTTTTCGTAAAAACTACCCCCGGCGAGGCTATTTTTAGCAGTTCCAGAAAAGTGTCAGAACAGGGTCAAGTGCCCAGTCAATATTCAAGGTTTTCAGAATGCAGTACTCTCAGGTACAATACAAGACCAAAACGGTCTTATACCATGATTACCTGAAAACGACTGATACAGACTTATGGCAGAAAAATCCAGAGGTCAGTTCTGAAGACTTGGAGGGCATGAATCAAATCACATTGCAGAACATCGAAGAATCCGGTTTGTTTCAAGCAGCATCTATTCCAATCACCTTACAAAGCATCGAGCTTGTAATTGCTTGCACTAAGCATTACAACCCGACTACAAGAGAGATCCTGTCAGTTGACGGGAGGGTGATTTGCAGCTTGAAGCCAGTAGACATAGAGACTTGTTTTGCAATTCCACCATGCCCTACCAAGAAGGTCATATCAGTGACAGAATGCGAAAAGGCATTCGAGGCTTCGAAGGACAAGTGTTCGCTTATAATGGCTGAACATTGGCTGAAAACAAAGAGAAACAGCTTGCCCAGATTGGTTGGTAGAGGAGAATTCAAAGACGAGTACGGAGTGCTAATCACCCTACTCAGCAGAGTCACTGGACAAGAGGAGGGAAAATCCTTCCAGCCGTGGATGTTCTACATTATTGGCAAGATAATCAGCAGAAAAGAACGTTACGACTGGGCCTCCCTGATCAGTGACACACTCCACCAACAATTCACCGGGTTTCTAGAAGAGCACCGTTTCCACATGTGTTCATACCTGGTCTACCTGATAGCCTTCCAAGGCGATTTCAGAACATTAAACACTGTGGGAACCCTGGGTGTGCAAAAGGTACAAGAATACTTTCCTCGCTTGGAGTTCACTCTAGCGGAAAGACATTTCAAAAGGATAAATGACCTTTTTACTATGCACACCGTGCACGAGCTAGACCATGAGATGCACGTGCGTATTTCACCAGCAGCTAAGGCAGCAATGGTGGACTGGGCGGATTGGTTCATACAATTCCCCACTTTCACCTACATACGCGTGTATGGCTATAATGGCCACCCCGCCATGATGCCACGTTACCCCTCAGATAGGGTAGTGTTCATGGAATTCCTGAGGCAATTGGCCGATGTTCACTCTTACCTTCGCGTAAAGAAAAAGGCTGCAGTGAACTTTCCTCTTCAGATGGGACTCTACAGATGCAGAACTGCAGCCGATGCAAGGTTGATAAGCCAAGAAATAGTGAGATTTAATCTCAAGTACCTCATCGACAGGAGGCCATCCTATGACCCCAGAGGCATCTTCGCAGCTCACCTTGAGCAAAGATCATCACATGAACCTTTCATGGAAGATTTTTGGGTCAACTGCGAGGATGAGTTCGAAGTGAGAAGAAGGAACCATAGCAGATTCAAGCTCTCGCAGATTGCAGAATTCATGTCAGAAGACATCGAGGGCTTATCTGAGGACGAAGAAGAAGTTATTCTTTCTTCCTTCTTCACGGGTTTAGTGGATTCACAACCACTCGGCAAAGTAGACTGGTACGCGAAAGAGAGTACGTCTATTGAGGAAAGAACGGGTAGAGTAGTTCGACACAGTCAACTCTACCTGGACAGTAAAAGGACAAGGAAGGTAGTACTTCCCCGATCAGAGCCGCCAGCGGTTCAGTCTACACTACCTTCCACGTCTAGGAGGAAACCCAGACAGAAGAAGATGAGCTTTCCTCCAGAAGGAATGCGGATGTCAGGAAGCACATGGGGGAGAAAAGGAATTGCCAGCACAAGCCGGCAAGAGGTACAGGTGGAGACAGCCACCAATTTGCCTGAGACAGTTGAGACCGCTGCAACTACACAAGAACCAGTGATTGAAATAATCGCTGTAGAGATGGAAACCATTGTAGAAGAAGTTGCAGCAGAAGCGGTGCCAGTGATAGAAATAGAGCCACCAGCTTCACCACCATCACAGAGGTCACAAAGTCCTATTGATTTGGACTCGCCACCACGAGACATTGCCACGGCACAGTCTTGTTCTTCTAGCATTCAGGGGACCTATGTTCCTCCTCCCAGCGATGCTAGCCAAGATTCTATCTGGCTGGAAAGCTCGCTTGGGAGGAAGAGGGAGAGGCCTTCTTATCAACTTGACTTCTCTGAATTCCATCATGTCCCACAAGACATGCCGGTAAAGAAGTTGAAGAAGCAGACGCATGTAGAAAAGAATGCAGAGAACGAAGTTATCATAGAGACTGCTGCCCCACCTGAAGACAAAGATATACATAATGTGAGGGTTGAGGATTTCACGCTTTCAAAGGTGAACCTTGGAAAGACCACTCGACAGGTGGAGGCAGACCTTCTTGGAATTGCCTCGGCGAGTGTCAAAGAAAGGATGACAAAAGATGGACAAGACAAAGCAGCCTTGAAGGCTGAAATCCGTCAGCTAAAGTTGTACATTTCTAGTTTGATACATGACACTCCAAACTCCTCGGCTTTGCCTCAAGGACTGTTGGATCTCCCAGCTGAAAGAAACCATCATCAGTTGATTACATACGGTAAACACTTGAGACGTCAAGTGGATGAGTTTGTTGTCAAAGGGCGGTGTGTGTTGACAGAAGCATATCAGCTGAGAGACAGAGCACATGGACTTCGATCAGAAATCCAGAAGTCAGATATAAAGGCAGCTCAAGAGAGGCCGAGAGAGGAGGCGACAGTTGCTGATTTGCAACAAGCATATGAATCAGTTACGACCACAGAAAATAAACACCATCTCTTTGAGTGGAAAGAACAGGTGGCATACAAGGTGAGAGCCTATGATGCCAACTCTGTGGAGCTGATTGACTATAGACGCTTCGTCGCCAATATTATCAACTTCGCAAGAACGTTGGTAATATCCTTCCCTGAGTTAGAATATCAGCGGGAAGGAGGAGAATATGTGGAACTTGAAACCGTGCAGACACGATTCCAGGATGTCATCCGATCTTCATTCCTTGAAGATCCCAATGGCTGCAAATTAGCCAAAATTGCAGCCATGTCTGTCCAGTTAGATGAAGCAGCTGCCCAATGCATAACCTATCATCAGCAGCTTACGACGGGTGAAGAAATGCTTAGACGCCACATAGTCATCTTGAAGAGCATTAATTGCCCGGAGGCCGAAGAGGTCAATGACTGGATAGAGACTTTGTTGACCAGTGGTGAAGAGGTGTAAAGCACCAAGGGAGGACGTCCTACCCTCCAAATAGCATTAATGATGACTGAAGTCAACTTGATGCCTCTTTCCAAGTTGACTCCAGATCTCCACAGATCATGCATGTCAGATCCCACTAATCTAGGATGTCTATTTGACTCCCACGATTTGTGGATCTCAGATCTCCTCAAAAGGTGGATGTCTATTTGGAGACACATTTGTAACATAAGTTCACTTTTAGTTAGGTGTCAGTCAACTGAGGTAGACTTCTAGTTTGACTTTTGTTTAGTTTCAGTTAACTGAAGTAGATTTCCAGTTAACTGTTTGCTCACCTACTTTTAGACATAGAATAATATCTTGCTGATTGGCAAGAACTGTTTGTTAACTCAAGGAGATTTTAGGGTTGCCTACTCCTTTGAGTTTCTATAAATAAGAGCCTTAGGTTCTTTATTTGTTTAACCTTTATTTGCTAGCAAAATTGCTGCGCCACTGTTGCCAGAGTTCGCTTGTTTATATCTGTTCACTCTTGGATGAGAGTTCGTTGGTTGATCGCAATTGTGCATGATTTCGTGCCTTTGCTGTCCCGACCTTTGTAATTCTTTGAAGAACCTTGAAGAAATAAATCAGATGGTGCAAGCTTGATTGATCTAATTATTTGAGTTATTCAAAGTCTTGTTTTTAAATAGTGCATTGTTTCAATCTCCTCCTTGGACAGGTGTCGTCGCCTCCTTGGATATTTTGTCATCGATCATTATCGTTTGATGTTGTTTAATGATCTCTCTTGCAGCCTAGACTTTGGACAGGTGTCGTCACCTCCTCGGGAATCCTGTTAGAAAGGCCATCGTTCCTTGTTGTTTCCAGTGAGCTGCTTCCAAGCCTATACCTCGGATAGGGGTTCCTCCTCCTTGGCAAGTCTCAGATCCAGTTTACCGTAACGAGTGTTTGCTTGTATCGAGCCCTATCTTGGTATATATCCGAAGGTTCAGAGCCTCGGCCATATTCCATTGAGACGGAGGATTCAAGTGATCCAACCATACCATTTCGCTCCTACGCCCTCATGCTCTGTTTATCTTGAGGAGGTAGGATAGTTTAGAAGCTTAGTTAGTCGTAGTTAAGATCTGCGGAAACCAGAGAAAAAGCTTAGCTACGGCGCATTGGTTTATGCACCCTTGTGTCCTGCCGCTGAGTAAAAAAGATAGGAAATCTTAGTACACCCCTTTTTTACAGTATAAAATCAGCAAAGAGAGATCTTCCTCTCTATAATCCGAAGAGCATGTACTAACACACTTGCAATAGCTGTCCGTTTCCAATAAGCACTCCAGAGGTGCTAATTAAAACGCCAACATGCTTGTTGTAGATCAACAACTGTCGCTTCCTCTTTTGGCCTCTCTTGAGCTACCTTCAAATCTGACTGTTGGATTTCTGATTGAAGACCATGTGCTTTGTCTCTCAGCTGATATGCTTTTGCTAATACACACTGTCCTTTGACGACAAACTCATCCACTTGACGTCTCAAGTGTTTGCCGTATGTGATCAACTAATGATGGTTTCTTTTAGCTGGGAGATCCAATAGTCCTTGAGGCAAGGCCGAGGAGTTGGGAGTGTCATGCATCAAGCAAGAAATGTACAATCTTAGCTGACGGTTTTCAGCCTTCAAGTCTACCTTGTCTTGTCCATCCTTGGTCATTCTTTCCTTGACGCTCGTTGAGGCGATTCTGAGAAGGTCTGCCTCCACCTGTCGAGTGGTCTTTCCAACGTTCACCTTTGAAAGCGTGAAATCCTCAACCCTCACATTATGTATGTCTTTATCTTCAGGTGGGGCAGCAGTCTCTATGACCTCATTCTCTACCTTCCTCTCTACATGTGTCTACTTCTTCAACTTCTTTGCCGGCATGTGTTGTGGGACATGGTGGAATTTAGAGAAGTCAAGCTGATAAGAAGGTCTCTCCCTTTTCCTTCCAAGCGAGCTTTCTAGCCAGATAGAATTTCAGCTAGCATCGCTGGGAGGAGGAACATAGGTCCCCTGAATGCTGGAAGAACGAGACTATGCCGTGGCAATGCCTCGTGGTGGCGAGTCCAAATCAATGGGACTTTGTGACCTCTATGATGGTGGTGAAGCCGGTGGCTTTGTTTCTATTACAGGCACCGCTTCTGCTGCAACTTCTTCTACAATGGATTCCATCTTTGCAGCGATTATTTCTATCACTGGCTCTAGTGTAGCTGCAACGTTCTCAATTGTCTCAGGTAAATTGGTGGCTATCTCCACTTGTACCTCTTGCTGGCTTGTGCTAGCAATTCCTCTTCTTCCCCATGTGCTCCCCGACATTCGCATTCCTAGATGAGGAAGGTAGTGTAAACTGAACCATTGGCGGCTCTGATCGGGGAAGTACTACCTTTCTTGTTCTTTTACTGTCAAGGTAGAGTTGACTGTGTTGAACTACTTTACCAGTTCTTTCCTCGATAGACGTACTCTCTTTCGCATACGAGTCTACTTTGCCGAGTGGTTGTGCATCTACTTGACCTGTGAAGAAGGAAGAAATAATGACCTCTTCTTCATCATCAGATAAGCCCTCGATGTCCTCTGACATGAATTCTGCAATCTACGAGAGCTTGAATCTGCTTTAGTTCCTTCTTCTCTCTTCGAACTCATCCTCGTAGTTGACCCAAAAATCCTCCATTAAAGGTTCATGTGATGATCTTTGTTCGAGATGTGCTACGAAGATTCCTTTGGGATCATATGATGACCTCCTGTCAATGAGGTACTTGAGATTAAATCTCACTATTTTTTGGCTTATCAACCTAGCATCGGCTGCAGTCCTACATCTGTAGAATCCCATTTGAAAAGGAAAGTTTGCAGCAGACTTCTTCTTTACGCGAATGTAAGAGTGAACCTCGGCCGACTACCTCAGGAATTCCATGAACACTACCCTATCTGACGGGTAGCGTAGCATCATGGTGGGGTGGCCATTGTAGCCATACACGCGTATGTAGGTGAAAGTGGGGAATTGGATGAACCAATCTACCCAGTCTACCATTGCTGCCTTAGCTGCTGGTGAAATACAAACGTGCATCTCATGGTCTAGCTCGCGCATGGTGTGCATAGTAAAAAGGTCATTCATCTTCTTGAAGTGCCTTTCCGCTAGAGTGAACTCAAGGTGAGGAAATTATTCTTGGACCTTTTGCACACCCAGGGTTCTCACAGTGTTTAGTGTTCTAAAATCGCCTTGGAAGGCTATCAGGTAGACCAGGTAGGAACACATGTGGAAACTGTGCTCTTCTAGAAACTTGGTAAATTGTTGGTGGAGCGTGTCACTGATCAGAGAGGCCCAGTCGTAATGTTATTTCCTGCTGATTATTTTGCCAATAATATAGAACATCCACGGCTGGAAGGATTTTCCCTCCTCTTGTCCAGTGACTTTGCTGAGTAGAGTGATTAACAGTCCATACTCATCTTTGAATTCTCCTCGCCCAACCAATTTGGGCAAGCTGGTTCTCTTCGTTTTTAACCAATGTTCAGCCATTATAAGTGAACACTCATCCCTTGAAGCCTCAAATGCCTTTTTGCATTCGGTCACAGAAACAACCTTCCTGTTATGGCATGGTGGAATTGCAAAACACGTTTCTATGTGCTTCGGCAATAAGCTGCAAATCACTCTTCCATCTACTGACACGATCTCTCTTGTAGTAGGGTTGTAATGCTTTGTGCAAGCAGTTAAAAGCTCAATGCTTTGTAAAGTGATAGGAATGTGTTGGCGTAAGAACTAACACCTCTGGAGTGTGAGTTTGTACGGACAGCTATGCACACTACGTAATGAGTGCTCTTCAAATTAGGAGGGGAAGCTCCCTCATTGTGCTGGAATGCATGAAATAGAAAACTAAACTAATGTCCTATCTTTTTGTTCTCAGCTGGTAGAGGCACAAGGTTAAGAAAACCTAGAACGTTGCAGCTAAGTATTTTCTGGTTTCGCAGATCATGTAACTACAACTAAGCTAACTTCTTTAATATCTATCCAATTTCCTCAAGAAACAGAGCATGAGGAAATGGAGCAGGAATGTATTGTACGATAAACTCCAGGTGCGGGCTCACAACATGAAGGCAAGGTAGGCGCAACTATTTGCTAATCCGGGAAGAAGTTTATTAAAACAAACAAATGAACGGTAAACCTGGTACAGCTTCACAACATGAAGGCAAGGTAGGCACAACTATTTGCT
Organism: Sequoiadendron giganteum; assembly: GCA_007115665.2. Classification (NCBI taxonomy): domain Eukaryota; kingdom Viridiplantae; phylum Streptophyta; class Pinopsida; order Cupressales; family Cupressaceae; genus Sequoiadendron; species Sequoiadendron giganteum. Next base: position 502,461,546 of record CM021106.1, read on the forward strand.
TGGCTGAATGAGTCTACTATAACACACATCATACGATAAGCTTTGAGTACAGTTTCGCAACATGAAGGCAAGGTAGGCGCAACTATTTGCTCTTCTGAATAGGCTTATAATCAACAAAAACAAAAGGTAAGCAACTGGGACAGTAGATTGTATAGACGCAACACGCATGCAATAACGATCAAACCAGCAACCCCATTTAACTAAGGTCGAATAAACACCATAACAATAACATGAAGGCAAGGTAGGCGCAACAATTTATTATAACAGCAATTACTCTTTGAACAGATACAATAATAGCAATACTACAGGCAAGGTAGGCGCAGCATGTATGCTATCAAGCAAAAGTTAAATTACAAATGAGCTTAAAGCTCTTATTTATAGACTTCAAGGTGTAGGCAACCCTAAAATCACCTTGAGTCAACTAAAGTCTTGCAATGCATGTAAGGCAGCTGGAGTAAGTCCTGGTTGTTAAACTGGAGCAGTAGGATGCCAAATGGTCATACCCGTGACATAAAGCGTGAAGCTTTCTTGAATGTTTTTTTGCCTCGTGCCCCACGGTGGGCGCCATGCTTGTTTAAATAAACAATTCGTACCATCATGCATGCATAATGCAACCCTAATTTAGAAAAAAGAAATTCGATTGGCTTCTCTCCAGTTGAACTGCCACTGTCTCTGAGTCTTTAGACTGAAAATAATATCTTAATTTTAAAACATGCAAAAAACTAAAAATGGCGCCAATGTCTGTCTTTGAAGAAATTCGTCACAGCTTTGAAAGTTCGAACTTCTTCAAAGAGATTGGCAAATTTTCATCAAAGGATCAAGTTCGAAGGTGATAAAATATTCTTTTGCAGGTACAAGTTCAGATTCAGCATCAAATTCAAGGCAGAGTGGCGATTTTGACAGAAGAAGATAATAAATAAATAAAAAATTAAAAAACATCTTTCTTCTTCTCTATATTTCTTCCATCTTCTCGTCTTAAATTCTCTTGCATGTTCGGAGTGTTGGCAAATTTTGGCAAAACAAAATATCTGGGTTGATTCAGAAGAGCTTTCTCAGCAAAACCCATGTGCCAGAATTTTTCAGGAAAATTTGTTCCAGAACATCTATTCTTGAAGCTTTAATTTTCTCAACCGAAATTCTTTTGCATGGCTGAGTAAAGGGTAAATTTTTGCATTTCTGACGTTCTGGGTTGTCTTAGAATCATTTTCTGGACAAAACCCATATCTCAGATTTTTTCGTAAAAATTCTCATCCGACAAGCTATTTTTAGCCTCAGCAGGCTATTTTTGGCTTTCCAGAAAAGTTGTCAGAATATAGCCGTGTGCACAGTCAACAGGCAAGTTTTTCAGAATGCAGTTCACTCAGCTCGAATTCAAGACCAAATCGGTTTTAACCCATGACTTCATCGGAACGGTTGATACAGATCTACATAAGGTGTTGCCGGAGGTAGTTTTGGATCCACTCAAAATCAGGGATTCAGTTATCAAGAATATTCAGCAATCCGGGTTACTTGAGGCCACTTCCATACCTATTTCGGTGCATTGCGTGGAGTTTGTAATATCTTGCATCAAGCATTACAATTCCGCTACACGAGAGATACGGTCAATAGATGGACGTGTCATATGCAGTCTCAAACCCCTTGATATCGAGCGAAGTCTGGATATTCCTCAACATTCGGATGGGATGGTCATTTCCATGAGTCAGAGCGAGCAGGCATTCAATGCTGGACTGGATAAGTGTCAAAACAAGATGATAGAGAGGTGGCTGAAACAAAAGAAGAGCAAGTTGCCAAACAACTTGGGTCGTGGCGAGTGTAAGGATGAATACAATATTTTGATTACACTGCTTAATCGTGTCTCAGGTCATGCAGATGCAAACAAATTTCACCCGTGGATGTATTATATCATTGGTAGAATCATCTCTGGGCAAGAGCATTATGACTGGGCATCCTTCATCAGCGATGTTATTCACGAGCAAATCACCGGTTTCCTAGTTGCGCATCAATTTCATATGTGTTCTTACCTGGTGTACTTGATTGCTTATCAGAATCAGTTTAATGGTTTGAATACGGTGGGCATACTCAGTGTACAGAAAGTCTATCGTTACTATGACCAACTTGAGTTCACCAAGGCTGAAAGTCATTTTAAACGTGTACAAGAGGCTTTCTTGACTTATACAGTGAGAAACTTGGACCGGAAGTTGCATATTCGCATCTCGACAGTTGCTAGAGCAGCAATGAAGAATTGGGCAGATTGGTATATTCAGTTCCCTACATACACCTATATCCGTGTCTATGGATACACAGGAAAACCAGCTATGTTACCACGTTATCCTTTGGATAAAACAATATTCATGGAGTTCCTGAGGCAGCTATATGAAGTTCACAAACGTTTGCGCATCAAGCGTAAACCAGCTGCAGAGTTTCCTTTGCAATTCGGGATGTATTGGTGTAGGACGCAAGTTGATGCTAAGACCGCAGGTCAAGAGTTAGAAAATTGCAAACTCAAGTACCTGGTGGATACATGCACATATGATCCTTGGGGTCATTACGTAGCTCGCCTGGGTAATCTCTCTTATCACAAACCTACGATGGAAGATTATTGGGTGAATTGTGAGGATGATTTCGAGGTTCGCAGACGTAGCTATAGCAAGTTCTCTCTTCTGCAGGTTTCTGTTTTCTTGGCGGAAGATGTGGAAGGATTGACAGAAGATGAGGGAGATACACTTCCTCAATTTTACAGAGAGCAGGTTGATGGACAACCACTGCCGTTAGTGAACTGGTATGCCAAAGAGTTCGCATCAGTAAAGGAAAGATCGAGCAAGGTCATCCAAAATAGTACGCTTTATTTAGAAAGCAGAAGGTTGAGAAAGGCATCCATGCCTAGAGCAGAGCCGCCACCAGAAGGACTTGTATTGCCTTCTTCTTCAAAACCTAAGCAGAAGAAGAGGAGTAATCCTCCTAGAAAGAATCCAGCACCTAGTAACTCGAAGGGAAAAGCATCTGTTGCGATTCCACATGTAGAGCCAGTCAGAGAAGTTATTCAGACTTCTCCACAGCTTGAGGTTCAGCCCCGTATGCCGTCACCGACACCATTAGAGCAGCCTCCCATTCCAATTCACATTGATTTGGACATGGATTCACCTCCTCGCAGCGATTCTTTTACACATTCACATTCATCAGATCCTCCTGCGACTAGTACAGATCATTCCAGTGGGATTAGTCGGGATTCATCTTGGCTTGAGAGTCAACTGGGAAGAAAAAGGAGACAACCATCTTACATACTTGATCATTCAGATTTCGATCATGACCATCAAGATGTGCCTGAAAAGAGGATCAAGAAACAGATACATATTGGGAGAAGTGCAGATAAGGAATTCATTGTTGAGACTGCTGCACCTCCAGAAGATAAGAGTCTAGACGAGATGGAAGCTCAAGACTTCGAAGTTATCACAGTTCATTTCGGTAAGAGTACTCGTCAGACAGATATTGATCTCCTACAGGTTGCTACAGATAGCGCCAAGGATAGGATGGTGAAAGATGGTGAAGATAAATCAGCTCTCAAGGCTGAAATACAGCAGCTTCGCCAGTACATTTCTAGCCTTGTACACAGGACAGGGGATGTTGTCACCGCGCTTCCACATATGTTAGAACCACCAGCAGAGCAGGGTCAGATTGATCTCTTGGTTGCATATGGTAAGCGATTGGAGGAATGGGAAGAGGAGTTTGTTGCTAGAGGCCACCTTGTACTTACAGAATTGTATCAATTGCGGTATAATGCACGTGAGCTTCGTCTACGACTTCAAGATGAGGAACGTGATTTGGCCATTAGTAGACCCAGGGATGAGATTCTGATTGCCAACTTGGGAATGTCATTTGATTCAGTCACAGAGGCAGAAGATAAAGAAGAGGTCTACATTTGGAGAACACAGTTGATCTTCAAGGCAGAGATAGAAGGAAAGATAGCATCTGAGGTGGCTGAGAGCAGAGAGCATGTTACTAGTGCACTCCGCTATATAAGAGACTTTGTGTCTCAATTACCATGTGTATATCAGCGTGTGGGTGATGACTATGTTGAGCTTGCTGACATCCAGTTAGAGCTCCAAGCACTTATTCACGGTATTTTCAGTGGTGAGACCGTTGGCTGTAAGATGAATCAGCTTACAGCCATGTCAACATTGTTTGATGAGGCAATCAGGAGAAAGGGTGAGTTCCAGTGTCAGATGACTAATGGAGAAGACATGCTGCACAGACATAGGATTCTTCGCCAGAGCTTCAGTTCCTCAGATGGAGATGCAGTCAACGACCTCGTAGATGGGTTAATTTCTCAAGATCAGGGCCAGTAGACTTCAGTTAAAGGCGTCCCACCTTTTCCAAGATAGACATTAGACACAGGAGTTAAACTCGAGGCTTCTTTCCGAGTTAACTTATTGTTACACATTGCATGGAATGTCTTTCTTGGAAACATCTACATGCACTTGGAGTTTAGATTAGATCTTTCAGTCAACTGATGATAGCATTCCAGTTGACTTGCTTTCAATAAGGACGTGCATGTTGCACCTTGTCCATTTAGATTAGATGTTTCAGTTAACTAATGATAGTTTCCCAGTTAACTGTATAGTTTCATTCAATTAGGGTTTAGGAATAAGATCTTGCATGCATTGCAAGACTTTAGTTGACTCAAGGTGATTTTAGGGTTGCCTACACCTTGAAGTCTATAAATAAGAGCTTTAAGCTCATTTGTAATTTAACTTTTGCTTGATAGCATACATGCTGCGCCTACCTTGCCTGTAGTATTGCTATTATTGTATCTGTTCAAAGAGTAATTGCTGTTATAATAAATTGTTGCGCCTACCTTGCCTTCATGTTATTGTTATGGTGTTTATTCGACCTTAGTTAAATGGGGTTGCTGGTTTGATCGTTATTGCATGCATGTTGTGTCTATACAATCTACTGTCCCAGTTGCTTACCTTTTGTTTTGTTGATTATAAGCCTATTCAGAAGAGCAAATAGTTGCGCCTACCTTGCCTTCATGTTGCGAAACTGTACTCAAAGCTTATCGTATGATGTGTGTTATAGTAGACTCATTCAGCCAAGCAAATAGTTGCGCCTACCTTGCCTTCATGTTGTGAAGCTGTACCAGGTTTACCGTTCATTTGTTTGTTTTAATAAACTTCTTCCCGGATTAGCAAATAGTTGCGCCTACCTTGCCTTCATGTTGTGAGCCCGCACCTGAAGTTTATCGTACAATACATTCCTGCTCCATTTCCTCATGCTCTGTTTCTTGAGGAAATTGGATAGATATTAAAGAAGTTAGCTTAGTTGTAGTTACATGATCTGCGAAACTAGAAAATACTTAGCTGCAACGTTCTAGGTTTTCTTAACCTTGTGCCTCTACCAGCTGAGAACAAAAAGATAGGACATTAGTTTAGTTTTCTATTTCATGCATTCCAGCACAACGAGGGAGCTTCCCCTCCTAATTTGAAGAGCACTCATTACGTAGTGTGCATAGCTGTCCGTACAAACTCACACTCCAGAGGTGTTAGTTCTTACGCCAACAGTTTTCTGGCGCCCCTATTCTATGATAGCTCAAACACCATTCTGACAAAAGTGTGATTTTCATCTGAACACCATACTTTGACCCTCGATACCGGGAATTGGAATGTTCCGATACGTGTGCCGTCTGTCTTGCTGAACAGTTTGGTCAACTTGCAAGAGATGTTCTTGGAGACGACGAAGCCAGAAAATTGCTTTTAAGGCCTCTAAAAGAAAATCGCCTTTTTCAAAGAAAATTATATTCTTACACTTAGTCATTTTTTGAACTGCCTTCAATCAGCTCTTCTTCACAGCATTATCATCTTGACCTCGCACGTACGAGCATTCGCCAAATCCCGGAGGCTGTCGGCTAGACTTGTTGGATAGCTTGAGTAATTGCACACAAGTCTTGTGAAGACTGTAATTGCAAATAACCCCGTCTGGCAGGCCTAAAGGAGAATCGCCCCTAGCCTACAGCTGTGCAGCTTTGTGTAGCTACGCTTCACCATCCTCTGTTTTACGTGCTCGGTAGGACCTCTGTCACAGTTACTCAGAATATCGGATCGTCTTGTGAACGGATACACTGCAAAGCTGAGCTGGAAGAGATCTCAGGAAGACCTCAATTGCAAATTCATCCATCAAACCAATCATATTCAGGATCGCCCCTGGGCTACAGGGGAGCGGATTTGCTTTGAATTCATTTCTTCTGACATGTATCCTGCCTGCAATTTCCACTTCTAACGCTGATAACCGGATTTCTGTACTGGATACGCTTTCGCTTGATAGCTCGTTGAAAAGCTAAACTAATTCTGCAAAGACTGAAACCATCAAAACACACATGCATCTAGATCTGGGCCTTCAAAAAGAAAATCGCCCTTGGGCTAGAAGGGAGCGGATTTGCATCTCTAGACTGCCTCCTTGATGAAAACACTCTTCGTAACCTCTGCTTCTGTCTTCGTTTGCCGGAGTTCTGCAACTCGGATGATCCTGCTTCATGGCTAATCGGAAAGCTGACTGAAAACTGAACAAATGAATGTATCCTTCATCCAAAACACTCAAATCTTGACCTTCAAATGGAAGGGCGCCCCTGGGCTACAGGGGAGCGGATTTGTTTTGAATTCATTGATTTTCACCATTTTATGCTTTGCAAACGCTGTATCCATCCCTGCGGTTGACCATGTCGAAGCGTTGTGACTGCTGAGGTGTGTGGATGACTATACTTCATCATTTTCACATGTACGGACACTATAAAGTTGATTTGCACGTTGATTGCACAAGTGTCTACTACGTTACATAGTGAAAAGTTCCCAGACTTAGAATATTTTAGCACTTTTTGCCAATCTGAAAATCCCCTCCATCAAAAAGCATTATTTCCAACATCTTTTATCGTAGAGCGTTCCTCTTTGAGTTTTAGGCTTAGATATTGATACCTGGTACTGGCCAACTGCCATTGATGACCTCGAAGATCCTAACTTTTCTCCTGAAAAAGTGAAAACTACCCACCAGCCTTAAACTGACTTTTAACTGAAACTGACTTCACCACTGTGATTGTGATGTGAAATAAGCCAATCAAAATTAATTTCAGCCAATTCTGACAAGTTCCTATTTTTTAGGGTTTCGGGCTAAAAATAGATTTCAGAAACCCTAATTTTCAAAATTTTCAAATTTTGCCAGTATCTTCCTGGCATCACACTGACTAAAAGCCCATACTTTATGTTGGCGTTTCAATTAGCACCTCTGGAGTGCTTATTGGAAACGGACAGCTATTGCAAGTGTGTTAGTACATGCTCTTCGGATTATAGAGAGGAAGATCTCTCTTTGCTGATTTTATACTGTAAAAAAGGGGTGTACTAAGATTTCCTATCTTTTTTACTCAGCGGTAGGACACAAGGGTGCATAAACCAATGCGCCGTAGCTAAGCTTTTTCTCTGGTTTCCGCAGATCTTAACTACGACTAACTAAGCTTCTAAACTATCCTACCTCCTCAAGAAAAACAGAGCATGAGGGCATAGGAGCGAAATGGTATGGTTGGATCACTTGAATCCTCCGTCTCAATGGAATATGGCCGAGGCTCTGAACCTTCGGATATATACCAAGATAGGGCTCGATACAAGCAAACACTCGTTACGGTAAACTGGATCTGAGACTTGCCAAGGAGGAGGAACCCCTATCCGAGGTATAGGCTTGGAAGCAGCTCACTGGAAACAACAAGGAACGATGGCCTTTCTAACAGGATTCCCGAGGAGGTGACGACACCTGTCCAAAGTCTAGGCTGCAAGAAAGATCATTAAACAACATCAAACGATAATGATTGATGACAAAATATCCAAGGAGGCGACGACACCTGTCCAAGGAGGAGATTGAAACAATGCACTATTTAAAAACAAGACTTTGAATAACTCAAATAATTAGATCAATCAAGCTTGCACCATCTGATTTATTCTTTAAGATTCTTCAAAGAATTACAAAGGTCGGGACAGCAAAGGCACGAAATCATGCACAATTGCGATCAACCAACGAACTCTCATCCAAGAGTGAACAGATATAAACAAGCGAACTCTGGCAACAGTGGCGCAGCAATTTTGCTAGCAAATAAAGGTTAAACAAATAAAGAACCTAAGGCTCTTATTTATAGGAACTCAAAGGAGTAGGCAACCCTAAAATCTCCTTGAGTTAACAAACAGTTCTTGCCAATCAGCAAGATATTATTCTATGTCTAAATGTAGGTGAGCAAACAGTTAACTGGAAATCTACTTCAGTTAACTGAAACTAAACAAAAGTCAAACTGGAAGTCTACCTCAGTTGACTGACACCTAACTAAAAGTGAACTTATGTTACAAATGTGTCTCCAAATAGACATCCACCTTTTGAGGAAATCTGAGATCCACAAATCGTGGGAGTCAAATAGACATCCTAGATTAGTGGGATCTGACATGCATGATCTGTGGAGATCTGGAGTCAACTTGGAAAGGGGCATCAAGTTGACTTCAGTCATCATTAATGCTATTTGGAGGGTAGGACGTCCTCCCTTGGTGCTTTACACCTCTTCACCACTGGTCAACAAAGTCTCTATCCAGTCATTGACCTCTTCGGCCTCCGGGCAATTAATGCTCTTCAAGATGACTATGTGGCGTCTAAGCATTTCTTCACCCGTCGTAAGCTGCTGATGATAGGTTATGCATTGGGCAGCTGCTTCATCTAACTGGACAGACATGGCTGCAATTTTGGCTAATTTGCAGCCATTGGGATCTTCAAGGAATGAAGATCGGATGACATCCTGGAATCGTGTCTGCACGGTTTCAAGTTCCACATATTCTCCTCCTTCCCGCTGATATTCTAACTCTGGGAAGGATATTACCAACGTTCTTGCGAAGTTGATAATATTGGCGACGAAGCGTCTATAGTCAATCAGCTCCACAGAGTTGGCATCATAGGCTCTCACCTTGTATGCCACCTGTTCTTTCCACTCAAAGAGATGGTGTTTATTTTCTGTGGTCGTAACTGATTCATATGCTTGTTGCAAATCAGCAACTGTCGCCTCCTCTCTCGGCCTCTCTTGAGCTGCCTTTATATCTGACTTCTGGATTTCTGATCGAAGTCCATGTGCTCTGTCTCTCAGCTGATATGCTTCTGTCAACACACACCGCCCTTTGACAACAAACTCATCCACTTGACGTCTCAAGTGTTTACCGTATGTAATCAACTGATGATGGTTTCTTTCAGCTGGGAGATCCAACAGTCCTTGAGGCAAAGCCGAGGAGTTTGGAGTGTCATGTATCAAACTAGAAATGTACAACTTTAGCTGACGGATTTCAGCCTTCAAGGCTGCTTTGTCTTGTCCATCTTTTGTCATCCTTTCTTTGACACTCGCCGAGGCAATTCCAAGAAGGTCTGCCTCCACCTGTCGAGTGGTCTTTCCAAGGTTCACCTTTGAAAGCGTGAAATCCTCAACCCTCACATTATGTATATCTTTGTCTTCAGGTGGGGCAGCAGTCTCTATGATGACCTCGTTCTCTGCATTCTTTTCTACATGTGTCTGCTTCTTCAACTTCTTTACCGGCATGTCTTGTGGGGCATGATGGAATTCAGAGAAGTCAAGCTGATATGAAGGCCTCTCCCTCTTTCTCCCAAGCGAGCTTTCCAGCCAGATAGAATCTCGGCTAGCATCGCTGGGAGGAGGAACATAGGTCCCCTGAATGCTAGAAGAACGAGACTGTGCCGTGGCAATGTCTCGTGGTGGCGAGTCCAAATCAATAGGACTTTGTGACCTCTGTGATGGTGGTGAAGATGGTGGCTCTGTTTCTATCACTGGCACCGCTTCTGCTACAACTTCTTCTACAATGGTTTCCGCCTCTACAGCGATTATTTCAATCACTGGTTCTTGTGTAGTTGCAGCGGTCTCAACTGTCTCAGGCAAATTGGTGGCTGTCTCCACCTGTACCTCTTGCCGGCTTGTGCTGGCAATTCCTTTTCTCCCCCATGTGCTTCCTGACATCCGCATTCCTTCTGGAGGAAAGCTCATCTTCTTCTGTCTGGGTTTCCTCCTAGACGTGGAAGGTAGTGTAGACTGAACCGCTGGCGGCTCTGATCGGGGAAGTACTACCTTCCTTGTCCTTTTACTGTCCAGGTAGAGTTGACTGTGTCGAACTACTCTACCCGTTCTTTCCTCAATAGACGTACTCTCTTTCGCGTACCAGTCTACCTTGCCGAGTGGTTGTGAATCTACTAGACCCGTGAAGAAGGAAGAAAGAATAACTTCTCCTTCGTCTTCAGATAAGCCCTCGATGTCTTCTGACATGAATTCTGCAATCTGTGAGAGCTTGAATCTGCTATGGTTCCTTCTTCTCACTTCGAACTCATCTTCGCAGTTGACCCAAAAATCTTCCATGAAAGGTTCATGTGATGATCTTTGCTCAAGGTGAGCTGCGAAGATGCCTCTGGGGTCATAGGATGGCCTCCTGTCGATGAGGTACTTGAGATTAAATCTCACTATTTCTTGGCTTATCAACCTTGCATCAGCTGCTGTTCTGCATCTGTAGAGTCCCATCTGAAGAGGAAAGTTCACTGCAGCCTTTTTCTTTACGCGAAGGTAAGAGTGAACATCGGCCAATTGCCTCAGGAATTCCATGAACACTACCCTATCTGAGGGGTAACGTGGCATCATGGCGGGGTGGCCATTATAGCCATACACGCGTATGTAGGTGAAAGTGGGGAATTGTATGAACCAATCCGCCCAGTCCACCATTGCTGCCTTAGCTGCTGGTGAAATACGCACGTGCATCTCATGGTCTAGCTCGTGCACGGTGTGCATAGTAAAAAGGTCATTTATTCTTTTGAAATGTCTTTCCGCTAGAGTGAACTCCAAGCGAGGAAAGTATTCTTGTACCTTTTGCACACCCAGGGTTCCCACAGTGTTTAATGTTCTGAAATCGCCTTGGAAGGCTATCAGGTAGACCAGGTATGAACACATGTGGAAACGGTGCTCTTCTAGAAATCCGGTGAATTGTTGGTGGAGTGTGTCACTGATCAGGGAGGCCCAGTCGTAACGTTCTTTTCTGCTGATTATCTTGCCAATAATGTAGAACATCCACGGCTGGAAGGATTTTCCCTCCTCTTGTCCAGTGACTCTGCTGAGTAGGGTGATTAGCACTCCGTACTCGTCTTTGAATTCTCCTCTACCAACTACTCTGGGCAAACTGTTCCTCTTTGTTTTCAGCCAATGTTCAGCCATTATAAGCGAACACTTGTCTTTTGAAGCCTCGAATGCCTTTTCGCATTCTGTCACTGATATGACCTTCTTGGTAGGGCATGGTGGGATTGCAAAACAAGTCTCTATGTCTACTGGCTTCAAGCTGCAAATCACCCTCCCGTCAACTGACAGGATCTCTCTTGTAGTCGGGTTGTAATGCTTAATGCAAGCAATTACAAGCTCGATGCTTTGTAAGGTGATTGGAATAGATGCTGCTTGAAACAAACCGGATTCTTCGATGTTCTGCAATGTGATTTGATTCATGCCCTCCAAGTCTTCAGAACTGACCTCTGGATTTTTCTGCCATAAGTCTGTATCAGTCGTTTTCAGGTAATCATGGTATAAGACTGTTTTGGTCTTGTATTGTACCTGAGAGTACTGCATTCTGAAAACCTTGAATATTGACTGGGCACTTGACCCTGTTCTGACACTTTTCTGGAAATGCTAAAAATAGCCTCGCCGGGGGTAGTTTTTACGAAAAAATCTGAGACATGGGTTTTGTTAAGAATGATTTTCTAAACAGACCCAGATCGTCAGAAATTCGAAAAAACGAGTTTTTCTTTGACATGCAAGAGCCCTTCGGTGGCAGAGGCAGCAAGGGCACCAGAAAGTGATTTTTCTCGAAAAAATCTAACACATGGGTTTTGTTCGTGCTTCAGAGCCAAACAAACCCAGTTTGTCCGTTTTTCAATATTATGACTTTTTCCGGAAACCCTAAAAAATAGGGGCAGCAGGGCTACTTTTTCTGAAAAAATCTACCATGTGGGTTTTGTTGAAAAAGCTGTGCTGATCATACCCAGTTGGTCAGATCTGTGAAAATCTGTCGTTTCCTGTGACATGCAAAAGAAATATAGACAGAAGTAGAGGAAATAGACAGAAGATGGATTGGAAGTTATAAACTGCCACTTGTAATAATCTGTCTCTGGAAACAATCTTGGGAGAAGAATGCTTTTACTGCCAATTATCTTCAAAAATATTGAAGATCCGTTCAAAACCCCTGCCAGATCTTGAAAACTTGTTCTTGGGAGCTACTTGATGTTTTATCCTTCAACCTGCAAAAAAGAATAATGAGGAAAAGGGACGCCTAGCATGAATATAAAGCAATTAGGGTTAAGATCCACAAAGTATGGAAGATAACTCATCATTCAGTCCTGATTTGGAGTTCTAAAAGATGATTTCCACTGATTGTGGAGTGTTTTTCTCTTTTTTGGCTCCAAATTTGCTAACTCAAGTCAACATTTCTGTTTGACTTTCCTTTAGGCGTCCAACCTTGAGTTTGATCTTTTTTGCTTATTTTGCAAGCTGAAGTGCTCCTGTTTGATCTTCGATTCAGGTTGCTCAGTTGATCTCGAGCAGTATCTGACAGTTCTGTTGTTGAGGCAGGATCAATGTGATTAGATATGCCTGGGAGAGGTTAGCTCAGAAAACTGAGTTTAGGTCTCCAGAAAGAAGGGCGCCTTTTCTTGAAAGGGGCGCTTTTGACAATGCCTTAGTCAATTTTCACTGACTCGTTCTTCGTTTTGACCTTTTCAGACCCTCTTTGCTTTGATCTGACGTTCCCGATGTTTGATGAATCAGATGATTCTGCTTGATGATGTGTCGGGTAGCTGGTTCAGTCTTGTTCACGATGCCTGACTTTGCAGTGGCAGCTGGCAAGTTTTGGGCCTCCAAACTAAAGGGCGCCCCTGGCCAGCAGGGGCGCTTTTAGCTTTTGCCTAGTTTTATCTTGGTTGTGGACTGCCAGCCTTTGACCTTCTTCATCGGTCGATTGATTTGTCGGAAGTTCTTGCTGATAGTCTCGCTGACGAGATAGGTCATAGCTGAGAAGGTCATCCTGGGAGGCAGTGAAGATTCCGGCTGAATCTGGACACCTTTAGGAAAGGGCGCCTTTCCTTGAGAGGGGCGCTTTTAGCCATGCCTTAGCCATTTTCTGGCTTATCTTTCCAGTTTTTCAAATTTGGCTTTTTCTGCTTGATCTCGTCTCGTGATCGTCTGGTGTGTCTTGTGGACTTGCTGTTAGATTGATCACGTAGCCGGGAGGAAGCTGGAAAGATATCATGTATAAAGCTACAGCTCTTGGATTCATCTGATGTCTGCAACTGAGGGGCGCCCCTGGCCAGCAGGGGCGCTTTTACCTTGAAGTTTTCAGATTTGGCACTTCTGTCGTCAATGGATCCTCCATACTTCGCTGACGGTCGGTCAATGATTGCTGAATCAGATAATCTTGCTGATTGTTTCGTTGTCGAGCTAGTATGAAAGTGAAGAGGATGACTGTTTTGACACTGCCAGATGATTTGATTTTCCCTCTAAGGTTCAAGGGCGCCTTTCTTCAAGAGGGGCGCTTTTAACCACTGTAGACTATGTTTTGCCTTGGTAGACAAAACGTGCACCTTCCAGACTTAGCCAAATTTTGGCCTTTTCCGTTTTGAGAATCTCCTTCGTTGAACTTCATCATTTTTATCTTTTTTCGCCATGGTTTCTTCGTTGAAGCTTTTGAGGTTTAGCTTTCAGCACCTGGTACTGGCCAATCTGCCATTAATGGCTGCGGAGCTCCTAACTTTGTTCCTGAAAAATAGAAATAGACCCACCAGAGTAAAACATATTTTTTGATAATTCTGACTTGATCAGTGTGATCGTGAAGGCAATTAAGCCTATCAGAATTATTTTCAATCATTTCCGGGAAGGTCCTATTTTTTAGGGTTTCCATAAAAATAGGGGTGTAAAACCCTAATTTTCGTTTTTTCAAAATTTTAACCATAGGTTCCTTGACAGAAACCCACAAGGATTTCATATTTGGTTTGACCTAAAACATACTTTAGATGGCATTTTTACGTTGTTTAGCTCAATTTAAGCAGAATGCCAAAAATTTCATTTTGGGTATAACACTTTATTTGCCCAAAAGCGAGTTTTGACCCCACTTTTACAAGGTTTAGACCATTTTAAGCAAAATGCCTTAATGAAGCAAAAATTTCGGTTTGGGTACAACATTAGGCTCTGTCTGGTGACCATGTCGGATACTTACGGCATAGGAGAATCTAGGAATCTCTGATTTCATAGACCATTTACTTTAACATTGGGCATTGGAGTCAGGACTTTTCCTTAATCACCTAATACACTTGGACTTTTCCTAAAAATCACCTAAAAGAAGACTACCTATTTTAATCACCTAAAACACGACAAAACATCACTGAACAGGGAAACACAATATGACATTACGATAAAGCATAAAAAGTATTTATAAAACTTACAAAATATTACTCCTCCCTCGGAGGGTTGAAGTGCTTGAGATATTGCCCGCTGTAAGGTAGCGGGAGAAGCCTTGCATCTTGATGTGAGAGCATGTATGTGTTCTCTCCTCTTGATTCATGTATCTAGAAGGGTCCTAACCATAAGGAATTAAACTTACCATGCATTCCTTTTGGTTCATGTCTTTTGTCCCATAATAGGACTTGATCTCCGATCTCGAAGTCTCGCAGACGAGCTTTCTTATCAAAAATCTTCTTCACTCGCTCTTGATGCTGAGTGATCCTATAGACAACCTCCACCCTTTCTTCCTCTAGCTTCATCAGGTACAAAATCCTCCTTTCGATCGGATCTTTGAATTCTTCATCATCCACTGTAGATGCCAATTGCAAGGCGGACAACTCCAATGTAATGGGTAACATTGCGTCTGTACCATACAAAAGTATAAAAGGCGAAGTGCCAATGGCTCGTTTGGGAGTGATTCTATCAGCCCAAAGAGCATCATATATTTTACTATGCCAAGCTTTCTGATTTGCGTCAACTAGCTTGCGCACAATTGTGACTATGTTCTTATTTGATGATTCGGCCTGTCCATTACCTTGAGGGTAATAATCTGATGAGTGTGACAGCGTGATGCCGTGATCAAAACAAAAATTAAGTATCTCCTCTGACGAGAAACTTGTTGCGTTATCAGCCACAATTTTGCGAGGCACTCCGAAGCGTGAAATGATGTTTTCCTTTAAAAAGTCACAAACAACTTCTGAAGTAGCTCGCTTGGTAGGAACCGCTTCAACCCATTTTGTAAAATAATCTATTGCTATAAGGACATACATATGCCCCTTACTAGAATGTGGGTTGATGGGACCTATAAAATCAATACCCCATTGCTGAAATGGGGCATCAATGATAACTGGCCTGAGTGGAATAGCCGCCAATCTGACTTTACCAACAAATTGCTGACAAGACTGACATCTATACACCCATTCATATGCGTCACGAAACATGGTTGGCCAATAGAACCGTGCTCGTAGGATCTTGAATGCAGTAACCCTCGATGAGAAGTGACCACCGCACGCTTGACTATGAAAAGCATCCAACAATCTCTGTTGTTGGTCTTTGCCGACGCATAAAAGGAAAGTTCCGTCAAGGCCACGCTTGTACAGAACGTTATTGACAAGCATAAAATTCTGTGCTTTCAACTTCAATGTTCTCTTCTGCTGTTTGTCCATGTGATGTGGACATTCTCCATAAGTTGAATAATACCACAAGGTTGTGTACCATTCTTCTGCAGAATCAACTAATAGGACCAAAGGAAGGTCCTCTTCTGGTTCAGGTTCAGTTCCGCTATTGCTTTTCTTCTTTTCATCACCATCATCCGCCAATAATTGACAAAGACCTTGTCCGCGAACGAGCTTGGTTGGCTTGATTTCCAGATCATACTCTTGAACTCTTGCGATCCAGTTTCCTCTTTTCGTGCCCATCTCCTGTTGAGTTAGCACACCTTTTACTGCTGGATCGGTGACAAACACCGTAGTATGTGAATTCAAGATATAGAACCTGAAATTTTTGATAGCTTTAACGACAGCATACGCATTCTTCTCAATTTGAGAATAGCGCGATTCACAATCTTTAAAATTGGTACTCATGAATGTGATAGGAGATTCTCCTTCTTCATTGAGCTTCTGAGTCAATATTGCAGACAACGTGTGCTCCGACGTATAATAGTAAAGGATGAAATCCTTCTGAAAGTCAGGATGAACCAACGTTGGTGCGGTAGCAATAGCTTCCTTGATTTTGATGAAGGCTTGTCTACCTTCTTCTGTCCATATGAAATTGGACGTCTTTTTCATCATGGCTGAGATTTCCTTCGTCAGCTCCGAAAAATCTGGTACAAACCTTCGGATAAAGTTGACTTTACCAAAGAAGGAATGCACTTGTTTCTTACTTGTAGGAAGAGACAGGCTCTTGATTGAATCCACCCGATTTGGGTCAGTTTTAGTTCCTTCCTTGGAAACGATGTGGCCAAGTAACTTGCCCTCCGTTACCGCGAAGATGGTCTTGTTAGGATTCAATGAAATTCTATGATGCCTGCATCTTTCGAAAACTTTTGCGAGGTGCAAAAAGTGATCGCTTCGTTTATCTGAGAAAACCGTCAAGTCATCTAGATAAACTACTATTATTTTATTTTTTAGATCCCCAAACGCCAAATCCATGGCTCTCTGAAAAGTAGCACTGGCGTTGATAAGGCCGAAAGGCATCCTCTCATAAGCAAACGTTCCCCACGGCGTGGTGAAAGCTGTTTTGATCTGCTCTTCCTCGGCCACTGCAATCTGATTGTAACTGGAAAAACCATCAAGAAGTGATAGCATCTCCGATCTGGTGACTGTCTGCAATGTATGCTCCATGATTGGTAAGGGATAATTGTCCTTCAAGGACGACAAATTCAAGTTCCTGAAATCCACGCAAATTCTGATTTCTCCGTTCTTTTTGCGCACAGGAACAATGTTAGACACCCAGGTGGAGTGATGGATTGGATAAATTATCTTTGCGTCCATCATCTTCTGAATTTCCGCGTAGATAGTATCTTGAATCCGCGGATTGTAATGTCTTTGTTTTTGCCTGAAAGGCTTAACATCAGACTTTAGAGGAATTGTATGTGACAATTCTTTGGGTGTGAAGACTTTCAAGTCTTCGTATGACCAGGCAAATACATCCTTGTATTGTTTGAACAAGGCGGTAAACTTCTCAGCTTCTTCTGTAGTACAACACTTGCCTAGATTCACAAACCGAGGTTTGTCTTCGGTGCCGATGTTCACTTGGAAATGTTCAGCAGAAGTATTAACACCCGACATCTTCTGATTTTGGATGAAACGGTCATGCCGGTCAAAAATATCCTCTAAAGATACGAAACCCTTAGGAATCTAATTTCCTTTCAGTTGTATGATTCCGGATTCCGTAGCTTCAGAGTCTTCAGCAATTGACTCTTTGAAAGGAGTAGGATTCCCTTCAAAGAACAATTCTTTGTAGTTGTCTCCCATAACGAGAAACTCTTTGATGTCATCATCGTCATCAAAGACTTGCCAGTTGTCTGCGTTATCTGGTACAGCTGGCCTATAGATCAGCTCAATAGCAAAAGAATTCTAACGAAAGTCAAAATGCGGCATGAAAAGAGCGGCTGACACTGCAAGGGCATCAGCTCTGCTATTGTCCGTTCTTGGAATATATTGGATGTCAAAAGCATCAAACCAGTCGATGGCATTCCACACCCTCTGTTTATAGGATTGAAAGCGATTCTTTCTAACTTGAAACTGCTCCCTGACTTGCTTGACAATGAGCTCTGCATCTCCTTCAACTCTAAGTAATTTGATCCCCATATCCTTCGCATTTTTGAGACCCAATAAAAGCGCCTCGTACTCTGCAGTATTATTGGTACAATCAAATTGCAACCTATACGCGAATGGATATAAGCAACCTTCGGGAGAGATGATTACTACTCCTGCTCCTGATCCTGACATTGAACAATTGCCATCAAACTACATCCTCCACATCTTTGATCCTTCATGTGATGTAGTTGTGGAAAGTGCAAAATTTTGACAATCTTCATTGACATCAGATATCATAGCATATGTCCCCGGTCCCGTGTCTTGATATAACACTTGTACATCCGGAAACTGGGACTAAACCACCGTAAACTTTGATTTCACCTCAGGCTCCAGCTTGAATGTTCCCTTCTTCAATGGAATTGTCGCGAACGACCAATCCAACTGAATTTCTCCTCCAAGATCCTTGCAAAAACTCCTGCTGAGCAACATCCCGTAACTTGTAGGAATGTCAGCAATCAAGATAGTCATCATAATCTTCTTTTCTGGACAAGATGCTAGCCTTACTTGCGCATCTTTTAGTTGACCAACCAACGGCACTGGCTTTGATTCAAGTGAATAACACTTTTCTTTGGTTTCGGTGCACGAAAGTCCCAACGCGTTCATGATTTTTAAAGGCATAACGTTGTCCGACGCTCCGCTATCTATGATGCAATTGCTGAGTTTAAAACCTCCTATATACAAAGATATATAGAACGACTTTGGCTTGTCTTCTGCTGGAACAGAGGATTCAAGTAATGTAGGCTGAATTACAGCCTTCTTCTTTACCACCTTGAGGATTCTTTCCAATTGCTCTGGATGATCCTGAAGATACTCCAGTTGTGAAATTTGTACCTTCGTCTTCATCATGGAAGACACAATGTCGAAGCTTGCTAAGGATGGATCCTGAACAGCCGGCACGGTGTTTACTTGTGAAGACCTTTGATTGGAAGTGGAAGCCACTTCCTTTCCTTTTTCATCAGACTTCCGCTTTTCTTCTTCTTCTTTCTGTGCTTTGAAGTGTTGTGCACGTGTAAACACAGGCGATGAGATATTCTCATGATTGACTGCAAGAGAGTATCGGCAATAGTCTTCTTCTTCTTCTTCTTCTTCTTGTTCATTAACGGGTTCTCTATCAAAATATCCCGTTGCGGAGTCGCCATCAAAGTTGCCATTCTGTGGTGAGACAACATTTGTAGTTGGTGAAGGTACGAAACTTGAACTAGGAGTAGCCTCAGCAAATCCCATGAGTTGACTCATTCTTTGATTTTCCGGACATGTAGATCCGGTGTGTTCAACTGTGTCATGGAAAGTGCAATAAGCTGTAGACTTCTCAGCTTCAACATGCCTTTGTTGTCCTTGCGGAAACTTTGATTTGTAGTTGTTAAAAGGCTGAAAGTTATTCCTCTTCGGCTGGTACAGCTGTTGAGGTTGATATGGCGGTTGATATGACTGTTGTGTAGGTAGTGCTTGCTGCCCTTGTGCGGGTGACTGTCTCTTGAGAATGGTCACCTCGTTGGCTACTTTCTGAAGTAGCGGATCAGCAGACGCTTGAACAAGCGGTCTAATTGAATCATTCCTCATCTTGCCCGTCGTGATCATATTATCTTCAATTTTGATAGCTTCCTCTTGAGTGAGTTGTAGATCTACTCCTTCACTTGACTTTAAGAGAAAGGCTATTTCCGACGGTAGTGCATTGATGAAGCTGCTCATCAAAATCTCATCAGATGGATTTAATGTATGAGCAAGACGTGTAACAACGCGGTTAAACCTTGCTATGAATTCCCTCATTGGTTCAGTAGGCTCCATCTTTGAATTTGAGAGTTGTGCAAATAATTGATGATTATCCTCGGCAGGCTTGAATCTTGCCAATAATTTCTCACTCATGACTGCCCAACTTGTGATAAGACCAGGTTGAAGATTATGAAACCAATCTGATGCGTTGTTCTCCAGGGTCTCAACAAAGAGACGAACAGCTATATCTTCATGTGGAACATGCAAAACGGAACAAGCCGCTGTGAATGCTGAAATGTTTTCATCTGGATGTTTAGATCCATCGCCATGGAATCGAGGAAAGTTTTTTCACGATCCCTTAGGCAGCTCATGATGTCCTTGTAAGGCCAACGGTCTGATGTTATTGCCCTAAGGTAGTGGGGTTGGACGTCTCATGTTCCTTCCGTTCCGACCGTTGTCGTTGTTGTTGTTGTTGTCGTTGTTGCCCATTATGACAAGTGGGACTGAAGATTCTTCTTCTAATCCTTCTAGAAAATGCTCAGGAACCTCCTCAAAGCGCGGTTCTTCTTGAATAGGAGGATTGTGCCTCCTTCTGTAGTAAACTTGGTAAGCCAAGTTGCTTTATTCCCACGTGGGTGCTGGCAAAACTGATCTACCTGCTGCAAGATCCGCCTTTTCTTCTTCTTTATCTAGAGTAGTAGCTGCGTTTCTCCACTAAGTAGTAGATGTATGATTTTCACAGACAAAACTTCGCAAGCTACTGATGATGTCTGACTGCTCGCCTTGAATTAGCACAAAGTTCGGATGTAAGGCAGCCGGAGTAAGTCCTGGTTGTTGAATTGGAGCAGTAGGACGCCAAATGGCCATTCCCGTGACATAAAGTGTGAAGCTTTCTTGAATGTTTTCTTGCCTCGTGCCCCACGGTGGGCGCTAGAAAACTATTGGCGTAAGAACTAACACCTCTGAAGTGTGAGTTTGTACGTACAGCTATGCACACTACGCAATGAGTGCTCTTCCAATTAGGAGGGGAAGCTCCCTTGTTGTGCTGGAATGCATGGAATAGAAAACTAAACTAATGTCCTATCTTTTTGTTCTCAGCTGGTAGAGGCACAAGGTTAAGAAAACCTAGAACATTGCAGCTAAGTATTTTCGGGTTTCGCAGATCATCTAACTACAACTAAGCTAACTTCTTTAAAATCTATCCAGTTTATTCACGAAAACAAAGCGTAAGGAAATGGAGTGGGAATGGTTTTTTATACAATAAGCTGGGTACAGATTTGCAACATGAAGGCAAGGTGGGCACAACTATCTGCTCGGCTAAATAGGATTATTATGACACACATCATACGATAGGCATTAATTATGAATTCTCAACATGAAGGCAAGGTGGGCACAAATATTTGCTTAATTTGAATAGGCCTATTGATAACAAAACACAAAAGATAGCCAACTAGGACAGCATATTGCATAGGCGAGACACGCATACAATCCACGATCGAACTAGCCAGTATATCTAACTATGGCAAGCATTCATCATAATAATTGCATGGAACCTGAGTGGCATAACAATTCTTTATCAAAACAAATACTCTTGTGAACAAATCCAAAAAGACAATATTACAGGCAAGGTAGGTGCAGCATATATTAATCTCCTGTAAAAGTTCGCTGAACAGATACAATAATAGCAATACTACAGGCAAGGTAGGCGCAACATGTATGCTATCAAGCAAAAGTAAAAATACAAATGAGCTGAATGCTCTTATTTATAGACTTCAAGGTGTGGGCAACCCTAAAATCACCTTGAGTCAACTACAGTCTTGAAATGCATGCAAGATCTTATTCCTAAACCCTAATCGAATGAAACTATACAGTTAACTGGGAAACTATCATCAGTTAACTGAAATATCTAATCTAAACGGACAAAGTGCAACATGCACGTCCTTATTGAAAGCAAGTCAACTGGAATGCTATCATCAGTCAACTGAAAAATCTAATCTAATCTCCAAGTATATGTAGATATTTCCAAGAAAGACATGGCATGCAATGTGTAACAATAAGTTAACTCGGAAAGAGGCCTTGAGTTTAACTCCTGTGTCTAATGTCTATCTTGGAAAAAGGTGGGACACCTTTAACTGAAGTCTATTGGCCCTGATCTTGAGAAATTAACCCATCTACGAGGTCGTTGAATGCATCTCCATCTGGGGAACTGAAGCTCTGGCGAAGAATCCTATGTCTGTGCAGCATGTCTTCTCCATTAGTCATCTGACACTGGAACTCACCCTTTCTCCTGATTGCCTCATCAAACAATGTTGACATGGCTGTAAGCTGATTCATCTTACAGCCAATGGTCTCACCAGTGAAAATACCGTGAATAAGTACTTGGAGCTCTAACTAGATGTCAGCAAGCTCAACATAGTCATCACCCACACGCTAATATACACATGATAATTGAGACACAAAGTCTCTTATATAGCGGAGTGCACTAGTAACATGCTCTCTGCTCTCAGCCACCTCAGATGCTATCTTTCCTTCTATCTCTGCCTTGAAGATCAACTGTGTTCTCCAAATGTAGACCTCTTCTTTATCTTCTGCCTCTGTGACTAAATCAAATGACATTCCCAAGTTGGCAATCAGAATCTCATCCCTGGGTCTACTAATGGCCAAATCACGTTCCTCATCTTGAAGTCGTAGACGAAGCTCACGTGCATTATACCGCAATTGATACAATTCTGTAAGTACAAGGCGGACTCTAGCAACAAACTCCTCTTCCCATTCCTCCAATCGCTTACCATATGCAACCAAGAGATCAGTCTGACCCTGCTCTGCTGGTGGTTCTAACATATGTGGAAGCGCGGTGACAACATCCCCTGTCCTGTGTACAAGGCTAGAAATGTACTGGAGAAGCTGCTGTATTTCAGCCTTGAGAGCTGATTTATCTTCACCATCTTTCACCATCCTATCCTTGGCGCTATCTGTAGCAACCTGTAGGAGATCAATATCTGTCTGACGAGTACTCTTACCGAAATGAACTATGATAACTTCGAAGTCTTGAGCTTCCATCTCATCTAGACTCTTATCTTCTGGAGGTGCAGCAGTCTCAACAATGAATTCCTTATCTGCACTTCTCCCAATATGTATCTATTTCTTGATCCTCTTTTCAGGCACATCTTGATGGTCATGATCGAAATCTGAATGATCAAGTATGTAAGATGGTTGTCTCCTTTTTCTTCCCAGTTGACTCTCAAGCCAAGATGAATCCCGACTAATCCCACTGGAATGATCTGTACTAATCGCAGGAGGATCTGATGAATGTGAATGTGTAAAAGAATCGCTGCGAGGAGGTGAATCCATGTCCAAATCAATGTGAATTGGAATGGGAGTCTGCTCTAATGGTGTCGGTGACGGCATACGGGGCTGAACCTCAAGCTGTGGAGAAGTCTGAATAACTTCTCTGACTGGCTCTACATGTGGAATCGCAACAGATGCTTTTCCCTTCGAGTTACTAGGTGCTGGATTCTCTCTAGGAGGATTACTCCTCTTCTTCTGCTTAGGTTTTGAAGAAGAAGGCAATACAAGTCCTTCTGGTGGCGGCTCTGCTCTAGGCATGGATGCCTTTCTCAACCTTCTGCTTTCCAAATAAAGCGTACTATTTTGGATGACCCTGCTCGATCTCTCCTTTACTGATGCGAACTCTTTGGCATACCAGTTCACTAACGGCAGTGGTTGTCCATCAACCTGCTCTCTATAAAATTGAGGAAGTGTATCTCCCTCATCTTCTGTCAATCCTTCCACATCTTCCGCCAAGAAAACAAAAACCTGCGGAAGAGAGATCCTGCTATAGCTACGTCTGCGAACCTCGAAATCATCCTCACAATTCACCCAATAATCTTCCATCGTAGGTTTGTGATAAGAGAGATTACCCAGGCGAGCTGCGTAATGACCCCAAGGATCATATGTGCGTGTATCCACCAGGTACTTGAGTTTGCAATTTTCTAACTCTTGACCTGTGGTCTTAGCATCAATTGCCGTCCTACACCAATACATCCCGAATTGCAAAGGAAACTCGGCGGCTGGTTTAAGCTTGATGCGCAAACATTTGTGAATTTCATATAGCTGCCTCAGAAACTCCATGAATATTGTTTTATCCGAAGGATAACGTGGTAACATAGCTGGTTTTCCTGTGTATCCATAGACACGGATATAGGTGTATGTAGGGAACTGAATGTACCAATCTGCCCAATTCTTCATTGCTGCTCTGGCAGCTGTCGAGATGCGAATATGCAACTCCTGGTCCAAGTTTCTCACTGTATAAGTCAAGAAAGCCTCTTGTACACGTTTAAAATGACTTTCAGCCTTCGTGAACTCAAGCTGGTCATAGTAACGATAGACTTTCTGTACACTAAGTATGCCCACCGTATTCAAACCCTTAAACTGATTCTGATAAGCAATCAAGTACACCAGGTAAGAACACATATGAAATTGATGCGCAACTAGGAAACCGGTGATTTGCTCGTGAATAGCATCGCTGATGAAGGATGCCCAATCATAATGCTCTTGCCCAGAGATGATTCTACCAATGATATAATACATCCACGGGTGAAATTTGTTTGCATCTGCATGACCTGAGACACGATTAAGCAGTGTAATCAAAATATTGTATTCATTCTTACACTCGCCACGACCCATGTTGTTTGGCAACTTGCTCTTCTTTTGTTTCAGCCATCTCTCTATCATCTTGTTCTGACACTTATCCAGTCTAGCATTGAATGCCTGCTCGCTCTGACTCATGGAAATGACCATCCCATCCGAATGTTGAGGAATATTCAGACTTCGCTTGATATCAAGGGGTTTGAGACTGCATATGACACGTCCATCTATTGACCGTATCTCTCGTGTAGCGGAATTGTAATGCTTGATGCAAGATATTACAAACTCCACGCAATGCACCGAAATAGGTATGGAAGCGGCCTCAAGTAACCCGGATTGCTGAATATTCTTGATAACTGAATCCCTGATTTTGAGTGGATCCAAAACTACCTCCGGCAACACCTTATGTAGATCTGTATCAAACGTTCCGATGAAGTCATGGGTTAAGACCGATTTGGTCTTGAATTCGAGCTGAGTGAACTGCATTCTGAAAAACTTGCCTGTTGACTGTGCACACGGCTATATTCTGACAACTTTTCTGGAAAGCCAAAAATAGGCGATTGAGGCTAAAAATAGCTTGTCGGATGAGAATTTTTACGAAAAAATCTGAGATATGGGTTTTGTCCAGAAAATGATTCTAAGACAACCCAGAACGTTAGAAATGCAAAAATTTACCCTTTACTCAGCCATGCAAAAGAATTTCGGTTGAGAAAATTAATGCTTCAAGAACAGATGTTCTGGAACAAATTTTCTTGAAAAATTCTGGCACATGGGTTTTGCTGAGAAAGCTCTTCTGAATCAACCCAGATATTTTGTTTTGCCAAAATTTGCCAACACTTCGAACATGCAAGAGAATTTAAGACGAGAAGATGGAAGAAATATAGAGAAGAAGAAAGATGTTTTTCAATTTTTTATTTATTTATTATCTTCTTCTGTCAAAATCACCACTCTGCCTTGAATCTGATGCTGAATCTGAACTTGTACCTGCAAAAGAATATTTTATCACCTTCGAACTTGATCCTTTGATGAAAATTCGCCAGTCTCTTTGAAGAAGTTCGAACTTTCAAAGCTGTGTGAATGATGAAAGGCGCCATGCTTGTTTAAATAAACAATTTGTACCATCATGCATGCATAATGCAACCCTAATTTAGAAAAAAGAAATTCGATTGGCTTCTCTCCAGTTGAACTGCCACTGTCTCTGAGTCTTTAGACTAAAAATAATATCTTAATTTTAAAACATGCAAAAAACTAAAAATGGCGCCAATGTCCGTCTTTGAAGAAATTCGTCACTTTTCAATGCTCTGCATGCAAAATATATTTTTTTTTTCATTTTTCCCAAAAATAGCATCTTGCTGTGTTCAACACACTTCCCTGATTCTAAAAAGTCAAATTTTGATCTTTTAGGCTTCCATTTGCAAGAGTTGTGAGATTTTTGAGAATCTCCTATTTTATAGCTGACTGCAAAGTTACAACTGACCCTGTTCAACTCTGATTTCCGGATGATTGAATGATCCTGCGACCGTGCTGAGATATCCACTGCAAAGCTTGTATGACAAGGATGAAATGTTTCCTAAGAGCAACAACTGCTAAAATCATCATTTGATACCTTAGAAAATTAGGCGCCTCTGATTAAATTGATGTTTTGACTCCAGACTTAGCCATTTCTTCATATTGCTTTTTGATGCTTCAAACTGCCGCTGACAGTGAATAATGAACTCCACTGACTGAATAATGGATTCATTGCGTGACTAGAAGTACTCTGCATCCAATGACTGTATTTGAGGGATCTGAAAATTGTATTAAGAACCCCAAAAGAATGAGCGCCCCTATTCTGTGATAGCTCAAACACCATTTTGACAAAAGTGTGATTTTCATCTGAGCACCATACTTTGACCCTCGATACCGGGAATTGGAATGTTCCGATACGCGTGCCGTCTGTCTTGCTGTACAGTTTGGTCAACTTGCAAGAGATGTTCTTGGAGACGACGAAGCCAGAAAATTGCTTTTAAGGCCTCTAAAAGAAAATCGCCTTTTTCAAAGAAAATTATATTCTTACACAGTCATTTTTTGAACTGCCTTCAATCAGCTCTTCTTCACAGCATTATCATCTTGACCTCGCACGTACGAGCATTCGCCAAATCCCGGAGGCTGTCGGCTAGACTTGTTGGATAGCTTGAGTAATTGCACACAAGTCTTGTGAAGACTGTAATTGCAAATAACCCTGTCTGGCAGGCCTAAAGGAGAATCGCCCCTAGCCTACAACTGTGCAGCTTTGTGTAGCTACGCTTCACCATCCTCTGTTTTACGTGCTCGGTAGGACCTCTGTCATAGTTACTTAGAATATCGGATCGTCTTGTGAATGGATACACTGCAAAGCTGGACTGAGCTGGAAGAGATCTCAGGAAGACCTCAATTGCAAATTCATCCATCAAACCAATCATATTCAGGATCGCCCCTGGGCTACAGGGGAGCGGATTTGCTTTGAATTCATTTCTTCTGACATGTATCCTGCCTGCAATTTCCACTTGTAACGCTGATAACCGTATTTCTGTATTGGGTACGCTTTCGCTTGATAGCTCGTTGAAAAGCTAAACTAATTCTGCAAAGACTGAAACCATCAAAACACACATGCATCTAGATCTGGGCCTTCAAAAAGAAAATCGCCCTTGGGCTAGAAGGGAGCGGATTTGCATCTCCAGACTGCCTCCTTGATGAAAACACTCTTCGTAACCTCTACTTCTGTCTTCGTTTGCCGGAGTTCTGCAACTCGGATGATCCTGCTTCATGGCTAATCAGAAAGCTGACTGAAAACTGAACAAAATGAATGTATCCTTCACCCAAAACACTCAAATCTTGACCTTCAAATGGAAGGGCGCCCCTGGGCTACAGGGGAGCGGATTTGTTTTGAATTCATTGATTTTCACCATTTTATGCTTTGCAAACGCTGTATCCATCCCTGCGGTTGACCATGTCGAAGCGTTGTGACTGCTGAGGTGTGTGGATGACTATACTTCATCATTTTCACATGTGCGGACACTATAAAGTTGATTTGCATGTTGATTGCGCAAGTGTCTACTACGTTACATAGTGAAAAGTTCTCAGACTTAGAATATTTTAGCACTTTTTGCCAATCTGAAAATCCCCTCCATCAAAAAGCATTATTTCCAACATCTTTTATCGTAGAGCGTTCCTCTTTGAGTTTCAGGCTTAGATATTGACACCTGTTACTGGCCAACTGCCATTGATGACCCCGAAGATCCTAACTTTTCTCCTAAAAAAGTGAAAACTACCCACCAGCCTTAAACTGACTTTTAACTGAAACTGACTTCACCACTGTGATTGTGATGTGAAATAAGCCAACCAAAATCAATTTCATCCAATTCTGACAAGTTCCTATTTTTTAGGGTTTCGGGCTAAAAATAGATTTCAGAAACCCTAATTTTCAAAATTTTCAAATTTTGCCAGTATCTTCCTGGCATCACACTGACTAACAGCCCATACTTTATTTGCCCAAAAACTGAGTTTTGACCCCACTTTTACAAGGTTTAGACCATTTTAAGCAAAATGCCTTAATGAAGCAAAAATTTCGGTTTGGGTACAACAGAATGGATGCAACTTGGAATAAGCCGGACTCTTCAATGTTTTGCAATGTAATTTGGTTCACGCCTTCCAAGACCTTAGAACTGACTTTTGGATTTTTTTGCCATAAGTCTATGTCAGTTGTTTTCAGATAATCATGGTACAAGACCATCTTAGTCTTGTATTGTACCTGTGAGTACTGCATTCTGCAAGACTTAAAGATTGATTGGGCACTTGACCTTGTTCTGACACTTTTCAGAAACCCTTAAATATGGTGCCTGCCGAGAAGTATTTTTTCAGGAAAAATCTGGTACGTGGGTTTTGTTCGTGCTTGGAAGCTGAACAAACTCAGTTCCTTGGATTTTTGATTTGGAGACTTCTCCGGAAAGATCCCTAAAAATAGGGGCAACAACTTTGCCGATTTTGGCAAATCTGAGAAGATGAGTTTTGCTGGAAAAATGCGCTGATCATACCTAGTTGATCAAATCTGAGGTAATCTATCATGTCCTGTGACATGCAAAGAAATATAGACAGAAATAGAGGAAGTAGACAAAAGGTGGATTGGAAGTTATAAACTGCCACTTTGCTATAATCTGCTTCTGGAAACAATCCTCAGGGAAGAATACTTTTACTGCCATTGATCTTCAGAAATATTGAAGATCCATCCAAAACCTCTGCCAGATCTTGAAAATGTGTTCTTGGGAGCTATTTGTTGTTTCATCTTTCAACCTGCAAAAGAATAATGAAGAATGGGACGCCTAGCAAGAATATATGGTGATTAGAGTTGAGATCCACCAAGTATGGAAGACAACTCATGATTTAGGTCTCATTTGGAGTTCCAAAAGGTGATTTCCACTGATTGTGGAGTGTTTGGCCTCTTTTTGGCTCCAAATCTGTTAACTCAAGTCAACATTTTTTCTTTGACTTCTTTTAGGTGTCCATCCTTGAAGTTGATCTTTTTGTCCATTTTGCAAGCTGAAGTGCCTCCGTTTGATCTTTGATTCAGGTTACTCAGTTGATCTCTGGCAGTTTTGTTGTTGACGTGGGATCAGCTTGACGAGATATGCCTGGGAGGGATTAACTTAGAAAACTGAGTTTAGGCCTCTAGAAAGAAGGGCACCTCTCCTTGAGAGGGGCGCTTTTGACAATGCCTTAGTCAATTTTCATTGTCTGTTCTTCGTTTTGACCTTTTTAGACCCTCTTTGCTTTGATCTGACGTTCCCATTGCGAGATGAATCAGATGACTCTACTTGACGATGCATCGGGTAGCTAGCTTGGTCTTGTTCAGGATGACTGAATTCTCGGTTGAAGATGGCAAGTTCTGGTCTTTCAAACTAAAGGGCGCCCCTGGCCAACAAGGGCGCTTTTAGCTTTTGCTTGGTTTTATCTTGGCTGTGGACTGCCAGTCTTTGATCTCCTTCATCAGATGTTTGATTTGTCAGAAGTTCTTGCTGATAGTCTTACTGAGGAGACTGGTCATAGCTGAGAAAGTCATCCTGGGAGGCAGTGAAGATTCTGGCTAAATCTGGATGCCTTCAGAAAAGGGCGCCTTTCTTCAAGAGGGGCGCTTTTAGCCATGCCTTAGCCATTTTCGGGCTTGTCTTTCCAGTTCTTCAATTTTGGCTTTTTCTGCTTGATCTCAACCCGTGATCGTTTGGCGTGTCTTGTGGACCTGCTGTCAGATTGATCACGTAGCTGGGAGGAAGCTAGAAAGATATCATGTATAGAGTTGCTGCTTATGGATTCATCTGGTGCCTTGAACTAAGGGGCGCCCCTGGCCAACAGGGGCGCATTTACCATGAAGCTCTCTGATTTGGCATCTTCGTTGTTGATGGATCCTCCATACTTTGTTGACGGTTGGTCAATGATCCTTGCATCAGATGATTTTGCTGATTGTTTCGTTGTCGAGCCAACACGAAAGTAAAGAGGATGACTGATTTGAAGATGTCAAATGATTACATTTTCCCTCTGAGATCCAAGGGCGCCTTTCTTCAAGAGGGGCACCTTTTTCACCTTTAGACTACGTTTTTTCTTGGCAGCAAAACGTGCACCTTCCAGAGTTAGCCAAATTTTGGCCTTTTTCGCTTTGAGAAACTCCCTCGCTATAACAACATCTTTTTGACCTTTTCCGCCATAGCCTCTTCGTTGGAGCTTTTGAGGTTTAGCTTTCAGCACCTAGTACTGGCCAATCTGCCATTAATGGCTGCGGAGCTCCTAACTTTGTTCCTGAAAAACGGGAATAGACCCACCAGAGTAAAACACGCCTTTTGATAATTCTGACTTGATCAGTGTGATTGTGAAGGCAATTAACCCTATCAGAATTATTTTCAATCATTTCCGGGAAGGTCCTATTTTTAAGGGTTATAGGGGCGTAAAACCCTAATTTTCATTTTTTAGAATTTTAACCATAGGTTCCTTGACAGAAACCCACAAAGACTTCATGTTTGGTTTGACCTAAAACATACTTTTGATGGCATATTTACATTGTTTAGCTCAATTTAAGTAGAATCCCAAAATATTCATTTCGGGTGTAACACTGCCGAGAAGTATCAGTGCCCCAGATGGTGATGCAGTCAACGACCTTGTGGAAGGGTTACTTGCTCGAGATCACGGCTAGTGAACTCCAGATCAGGACGTTCCACCTTTTCAGGATAGACATCATATCCAACAGTTAATTGGACACCTCTTTGCGAGTTAACTCGTTGTTCCACATCTCATGCACGTCTATTTTGGAATTTCCTATGTACAGATGTGTTGTACCCAAACCAAATTTTTTGCTTCATTAAGGTATTTTGCTTAAAATGGTTTAAACCTTGTTAAAATGATGTCAAAACATAGTTTTTGGGCAAATCAAGTATAGACTTTGAGTAAGTGTGATGTCAATAAGATACTGGCAAAATTTCAAAATTTTGAAAATTAGGGTTTTTGGACCCCTGTTTTTAGGTCAAAAAACCCTAAAAATTGAAACTTGTCAGAATTGACTGAAAATTGTTTTGATTGGATTATTTTGCTTCACGATCACAATGGTGTAGTCAGATTCAATTGAAACTCGGTTTAAGTCTGGTGGGTAGTTTTCGCTCTTTCAAGTGAAAAGTTAGGATCTCTAAGGTCAACAATGGCAGATGGCCAGGTACCAGGTGTCGAAATCTAAGCTTAAAACGCTTCAGTGAAGTTTCTCTAGTGAGATATGTCCAAGATGATGCTTTGTCTTGGAGGGGATTTTCATCGAGGTGAAAATGCTGAAATTTTTTCTAACTCTGGAGCAAAAGCACTGTAATGTTCCCTTCTCGAGCATGATCTTTTCTGTTGACCATTGGCCTATTTCGGAGACCCGTAGGCTACTCGGAAGGTGAAATTAGGGTTTCGTGTTTTGAGGGTTGCCATTGCTCGTGAATTGATGATTGGATTGCGGATTCTTTCTGGGTTTTCAGAGAGCTTCGTAGTGATGTGTTTTCTTGACATTCTGAGCACCTTCAGGAATTTACTATTTTTAGTAAATTCTATTTTTGGCAGTGGTCCTGTCATTCTCGGCACAGTTGACTTTCCTCTTCAATTGACTCAATTGGTTTGTTCAATTTTGGCCTTGGGATGCATTTTGGAGAGATAAGTTCATTTCTTTAAATCAATGTTATATTTTAATGTTATGATACCCCCTTGGCCTAGTCTCATAACTTAATGTTGTGTTAAAAGGTGGTCTTTAAGGGGTGGCGCCTCATGGAGATAATATTATATTTATTAAAGTCAAAATTGAGACTTTAAGTGGGACGCCTTTATTGAAGAGATGAATTTAATTAAAAGGTCAAACAAAGCTTGAGGAAAAAGGACGCCATTCTTTGGAGGGAAAAGGATTAGGGTTTCTAGAAGCTTCCGGAGAGGTCTTCACAATTTATAAAAGGAGGTTTGGGCTCTTCTTTTTGGCATTTGATGTCTAGAGTATTGTTATGCTGCCGAAATGGCTCTGGGACTGCTTCGAGGAATGAATGCCTCCTAGCCTTGGCTCGACTTCATGCTTGAGAGATAGCATCTAGTGGAGAACTTAGTTTGTGAGAGAGTTTGTAGTGAGGTTTGCTTGTTGCATTATTTGCTTGTAGTTCTGATTTTCAGCATTTTATATCAGATTCTGGAGTTGCCGTTTCAGTGTAGCTGCATGTCGTTTTCATTCATAAGTCAAATAATACAAAAAGAATCGTTCTGGGTATTAAGTATTTCCTTTTGTCTATGCTGGGCGCCCCTTTGTGTCAATTTGCAGATTTTATTATGAAGAACTTTATTTTAAAAAAGAAATTTGCCCTTCTTGCAAGGCTGCCCTTCTTTGAAGTGCATTGGGAAGCGTGCTAAATAAATACGTGGGTTTAAGGGTGGTCTTTGGTATGCAGCTTGGTCGCCTTTGGCATAGGAGTTCATTGCATCAGATTTGAGGTCATTTGGTTGAGAGATGAGTGAGATATGAGCATTTTGGTAGGATTCTATGTTGCTGGTCAGTCTCATCAGTTTGCATAATATCAGTCATTTGAGTTGGGTTTGGGTGGGAAGTCATTGAGATCTTTGGGGAGACCTTTTACTTATTGCAGCACCATTAGTTTTTCATTATTCTATGATTATTGACAGGCAATCTCTAAATATTGTAAGCTGAACAGTAGTACTGTCAGCCATCTTGCTTCTTCATTTTATATCTTATCTTATTATTTAGCATCTCCGTCATATGGTATCTCCAACTCCATCACGGTTTGGGAAGCACATTCTTGATGTGGAGTTATTTCAGCATAATAGTTGGTAGGGATCCTTTGACCACATGCTCGTCGTTCTCCGACGCATTCTTGGTTAGAGTTCTTTATATCAGCATTGTATTAAGACCCTTTGACCATATGCTCGTCGTCCTCCGGCGCATTCTTGGTTAAAGTTCCTTTATCAAGTTTTGCTTTGAGATCCTCTGACTATATGTTCACACCTTGCCCAACTTGGGATCCTGGTGTACATTCTTGGGTAGAGTTGAATTCCGCATCGTTTGGTTTAGTGCTAACCCTAACGATTGTGTATTGCTTAACTTGTTGTAATCGAAAAAGTGAAAAAATTGGTTCAGTATATTTCAGTGGTATCAGAGCAGTGCATCCTGCCATCCTATGAAACAAACCTTCTATGAGTTACAGAGAACAGAGATATTTAGCAAGGGAATACAAGAAGGCTACCAGTCAGTTTCAGTGGCATCAGGCTCCGGAAGGTTAGACCGCTTTAGAGGTATTAAGAGCAAATTGGGAATCTTCTCCAAGAGAAGAAATGGGGGATAATGAGAGGACACCGGGTGGTAACAGAGAGGATAGTGGGAAGGGAAGAGAAAGATCGTTAAGTCTAGGAAAGAGGTTCGAGAGGAAGATGGATGCCTTAATGGATATGGTATCTCTCATGTTGGGGAAAGTGGGTCAGAACCCAACTCCACAGAGCAATCCAGGACATAGAGGAGAACACAGTGCCACCAACCAGCATAAAGGACATGCTGCTCAGCCTGCTTCAAACAGCACATACATTTCTTCCAGACCATTCAAACCCACCTTCTTGGCACCAATAAACCCTCAACCTGATCCAGAAGAGAACGCTTCATTTGTTGAATAGTTGAGACTCGGCCGTACTGAGTATGATTCTCTCCCAAATGAAATTAAGGTGGATATGTCTTACAATGATTTTTTGGATCATAAAAGGAAGAATAGAGGACAAGGAAGACATTATGAACCAAGAAGAACAGCAGTACAGGGGGATCTGCATCATGCCGTCAACAAGGTTACGCTTCCACATTTTGATGGGAGTGACAATAGTTCAGCCAGAGCTTGGCTACAAAAGTTAGACAACTATCTAGCTCTTAGACCCATGGCAGAAGAGGAGGCGATTAAGTTCGCTACGCTACACCTAGATGGGGTGGCGCACGAGTGGTGGTACCATGGCCTAGTCACTTTGGGTCATCGGTCTATCACTACCTATGATGAGTTCACCTATAAGCTCATAGAGAGATTTGAGAAAAAAGATCCGGAAGTGCATTTTCGAGAATTGGCACAGCTTAGGCAACACGGCACAGTTGATGCCTACATAGCTGAGTTTCAGAGACTTTCAGTCATGGTCACAGGAGTTACTGAGAGGCATTTGGTGATCCTATTCAGTGAAGGATTGATGGAGCCACTCAAGGGCTGGATTAAAGCTTTTGATCCACCCTCCCTACAGGAAGCAATGAAAAAAGCAAGAAACATGGAGTGGGCTGCTCCTAAAACAAAGTTTCAACCCAAGCCATCATTTCACCAAAAGGATAAAGGAAAAAGACCTCATCATAAGGAATTCCAACAGCATAAACCTCATGTTACAAGATTGGATCTAGAGACACTCAACGAACTCCGAAGAAAGGGGTTATGTTTC
Organism: Sequoiadendron giganteum; assembly: GCA_007115665.2. NCBI lineage: Eukaryota > Viridiplantae > Streptophyta > Pinopsida > Cupressales > Cupressaceae > Sequoiadendron > Sequoiadendron giganteum. Next base: position 502,495,785 of record CM021106.1, read on the forward strand.
CGGTGTAGAGAAAAAGGTCTCAAGATCATAATTGCCCAAAGGGACTCAAATTTCATCAAATTGAATACTATTCAGCTTAAGAAAGTGATTCTAATTCTTCAGACCAGCAGTCCGATTTTGATGACAGCGAAGTAGAAAGGGCTCCAGAAGAGTCCGAAAATGAAAAGGGAAGTGGAGGTACCTTGGCTCAACTTTCGAGCTTTCAAAAGAATGAATCCTTCAAAGTTGGAGGGATGATTAAAAGGCACTGAATAGTTGGTTTGATTGACACTAGAGCAACGCATAACTTCGTTGATGAAGTTGTGGTAGCAAAGAAGGGGCTGCAAATAGAAGAGTTTGAAGGCTTCAAGGTTATGGTTGTTGATGGGTTTCACATCTCATGCACTAAGAAGATCTCAAACATGACTATGCAATTGGGAAACTATGACGTCAAGGACGACTTTTATGTAGTCAACATTGAAGATACGGATGTCGTTCTAGGCATTCAATGTCTACGTTCTGTTGACGTGTTTTTTATGACAACACCAACATAGAATAAAATGTCCAACGGTCACTCTATTCTCTCTTGATCAAAGTATTCTGCATGCTAAGATTGCGTGAAAGTTCATGCGTTCAACTCCAAGGTTCCTTTAACGCGAATAGACTCAGTTGGCTAATGTGAATATGCTGGGTATTGTTGACGTGCTTTTTATGACAGCGCCAGCACAGAATAAAGTTGTCCAACAGTCACTCTATTCTCTCTTGATCAAAGTGTCCCACATGCTAAGATTGCTTGAAAGTTCATGTGTTCGACTCCAAGGTTCCTTTTATCGCGAATAGACTCAGTTGGTTGATGTGTTTTGCTGGTTATTTCAAGGGGACTTACGTAGTTGTTCGACTCTGTGAAGCAATTAGGACATGAATGATTTGGCAATATTGTTCTGGTATCTAGACTGACTCGAAAATGCAGAATTTAAAGGGGATAGGGATAGGGATTCTACAAATCTACTTCTAAAGGGTGGAGGACGAGGATCGACTTAAACAATCTTCAAACCAAACTTTGCTTTGTTTTCCTTTCGAACAACTCCGACAAAGTTGGTGCAATCTTCAAAGGATGAGAAAAGTGTTCAAACTATGACGCAACATGTTCATACCGTCAATACGACGCATACAAACATATGAACCATAATCGAAGTTAAGTGTTGATACTCCAGTTGACCACGCAAGGCGAACTTACCATCAGTAAGCCCGCTAGTGGTATGGATGAAGAAGATATGCTCAAATCACAATGCCACACTCCACAATTAACAACTACTTGCATGAAATAAAAATCTACTTTACTCTATCTACCTTGAATTGGAAAGACGAAATGGCCTTGCTAGCTACTCATAACAAAGAAGAAATCACCAAGCAATGAAACTCTTTATATTATGAAAAGTGTTCACAACAACCTTTTACAAAACTTTCAAAGGAAAGTTTTCTTCCCTCCTCAATCTAAAGCTAACTTCTAAGCTAAATGCTATATGCCTTCTACTCTCTAGCTCTGATCCAATTCCAATTCTAATCTCTATCTAATATATTACAAATGAGGGGGATGCCCCTTTTATAATAAGTCCAATTCAGTGGACGGTTTAGATCAAATTACAATGAAGGGCTCAGATCGAGCCACCTATGCCCTAATTAGGGTTTCTGACCTAAAAAACGCCACAGAGAGGAGTGGGCAATGAATGCACAGAATATTCTCCACTCCCCTGCAGGAATCATAATGAGCAATTAATGCCCACTATCACCATCAAGAAGATCCTCATCCATGAGAGCGTTCCCACTGGCCTTCTCCCGGATAGCAAACTCGATCAACTGGGCCAATACTGCTTCAACCCCCTGTGCAGAGATCGGTGGAATATGGTTGAGCTGGAACTCCAAGACTGCTACCGTCTGTCCGTATCTGGTGTAAGATTTCTTCCATGTCACTAAGGCATCCTGGGTATGCTGAATTATACTAGAGAATGTGGAGACATTCTCAAAGTCATCCAGGACAAGTGACCTCGCAGCTGAGAAGAATGGAGGCAGTCTACTTTTCAAGCCATCAGCAGTTATCTCCTCTGGGACCAACTTTCTAGCAAATATGGCTTCTAATGTATTGAGGACTCCCCCAAGATGTTGCCCATTGCTTTCCTCACTTTAGCTGAATCTGCCCTTGCTGCGTCGTGAAATCCACGGCCTGTGACCACCGAGGAGTACCAACTGGTGAAATCATACCTATCACCTCTCTGAATTACACCTCCATCCACCAAGGTTTCTAGAGGTATATGCATCAAAGCCCCCAAACGAAGTACAGTCTTCGTTTGATAGATGCGAGTATCACCCCAGGCCTGATCTACTATATCCATCCGTGCCAAAATACTTGAGGCCTGTCGATAAGCATCGGCGAGGTCCTCCATGAATTTCCCTGTCTCAGTATGAACACGGCTAACCCACTTGTCCGCCTCCATTTCCATTTTCTTCAAATCCTCTAAGGCAACAACTGACTCCTTCGGAAGCTCTGATGGACGTTCCACTGCTGGGTTTGCTGGTTCACCTGGACGTACTAGATTTTGCATGTATCCTATCAAGGTTTTGTGCTCCTTCTTCAATTTCTTATACTTCCCCTTCGTGCGGAGCAACTGATCCTTCAATGCCTGATAGGAGTTATCGAATTCCTCGATAACTTGGGCTCCCGTAGGACGACCCAACTCTACTGTGGTGATCACGTAATTTTCAGGCCTCTCCTCGTTCGATCACAATCTTCCCTCGGAATAGCCACCTGAAGCGTGCGAGAGCCTGACTCGTCAGTCGAGATCTTTGAAAACTTTCGGGCCCTTTTCTTCTCTGGTGGCGCACTGATCCTCCTGAGGAACTCCTCCATCTCAATGGCCGGATCCGTATCATCCTCGGGTTCTCTCCTCATTCTGTCGGAAAGCCAATCAAGCACTGTCTGCTGTGGATTACAAATGACAAGGGGCTATTCTTCTATTGCCTCCATCTCGTGCACTTCCTCCCTTCTTGCACTGGTTTGCTCGGGCTCATCCTCCTCTATAAGCTGGGTATCTCCCGACCCTTGGGTCCCCTGTTCTGTGTTTTCTTCTTCTTCCAAAGCCGTGTCCAACATCTGCTGAAAATGGGTGTCGGCCACTGTTTCCTCTTCCTCCTCCTGTTGGCCGCCCCTGGATAGACTGACACTAGCTGATTCCCGGGCGTTGGGCTGATCTACCTCCTCATGTTCTCGCTCTTCCTCCAATCCTGCCCTCTGATCGGCAAATAATGAAACCACTCTCAAACTCGAAGACTGAGTTTGTGAGTGCACGGGTGATACTTGTTCTATCCTCAACGGTATCGGTTGGGTTGGCACTTCTACTTGTGCCCTCGATGTCTGAGCAATTTGTTTCCCCCTTTTTACCGATAACGGCCTTGGGTCACCCATCAAGCTATAAGTAAGGGCGATCGACTTGCTCTTGAGTCTGCATACATGTCTGTCGACCCAAGTCCTGGTAAAAGTCATCACCGGGATAGAAAGCGTGTCCAAGTCCATGATCTCTGGCTCGGACCAATCAGGTGGTGGGACAGGAGTATCCCTAACTGAACCATAGTCGGGTTGCATGACGTTGACATCCTCCTCCACCTGGTCGGGAACTGGAATAATCTCACATTCTCTAATCAACTTGAGAGGAAGTCTGGAAAACATCCTTCTTCTTATCTCAGCCTCATCCACTGCATTTGCCCAAAAGTCCTCTAGATGAGCTCTGTGCCGGTATTCAACGCTCTGTATCATCCGGATGTTCCTGTAAGGATCGAAATCCTGCCTGCCTGTGTGATATGACAAATGATAAGATTGCAGCTCGTCCTCTGCCTCTCGGGCTGCCTGCAAAGAGGGACACACCTCAATGGAATTTCCCATGGTGATAGGGAAATCAAGTCCACCCTTCTTTTTCCTTTTCTGAATCTTATCGTAGGCAATCAATTGCCTAGATACCTCAAGCATTACTATGTGATCAGTGGGGTATCGTGGTAACCGATACGGATACGAAGTGAACCCCTGCAGCCTAATATATGTGAATTTCGGGAATTGGATGAGCCAATACCCATATTCCTCAATCAATGTCTGTGCTTCTTTAGATATTCTCTGCTGCGTCCTCTGCTGAAGTGTCCTCGCAATGTGCATTGTGAATGCATCATTTGCCCGTTTATAGTTGGCAATGTTAGCTAAATGTAGCTGTGTGCAGGCTTCATGGATTTTGAATTGACCAGGGGCACAGCCGATTGGCTCCTTGTACGAAATCCCTCTGTACTTAGTCATTCTGGCCAACATGTAAATTACATATGAGCTCATGTAGAAAGTCTTCGTCACCTTCAAGCTCCTGAATTGCTCATCGATGTGGTTGCTAATCATCCTAGCCCAATCGACACACTCCTTTCCTTCCAAGATGATCTCGATGAAGTAGAACATCCAAGGCTCGAAAATGTAAGCCTGTGCACTCCCATTCACCCGGCTCAGCATCATTATCAAATCACAGTATTCTTGTTTCACGTCCTCGACAATTATCTGCTTTGGGAGCTTAGTGCGGGGTGGCCTCGGCTTCTGCATCCAAACTCTGTTGATGACTGCAGTGACTCTTTCGAAAGAGGAAGAGTACATCTTATCTGCCCTTTTGTTTGTCCTGTATAACATCTCCTCAGCAGTTGGAATCCCAAATGCCTCTCCGATGGCATCCGGTGTGAAGTTGGCGAGCAGTTTACCATCCGGAGAGACAATCGTCCTACGTTCTGGCTTGTAGTGATTGGCGCACTCCATAATTAGCTCCGGACACTGAATTGCTGGCGGAAAACTAGCAGCTGCGTAGATTCCACTCTTCATTATATTATGTGCCGTGACTGATGGTTGATGGCCCCCTAGCCCGAACATCCTCGATTTGAGTGCATTTAGATTAAATGAACCAAGGTTGGTGTCATTTAATCCCGCCAACTTTGAAACTATTGCTGACTTTGGGAGAAATGGCTTAGCGAGCCTTTTAATCATTGCCTGCCGGGATGAGCTAGCCTTGCCTGCTTCAGTGTTTGCAGCTCTGCCTGCGGCTCTGCTTGTTCCTGCAACATCCTTTGCTCCGGCCATCTGCAAAATAAAATAGAATAGCAATAAGCTAGGCTGCAGATTTTTTAAATAAAATGAAGTAACCTCCGAGACGGCTGCGAACGTGGAGTTAGCTTTTTGAAAATAAAAACTCTCAGCATAAATTACTAACTCCAAACCTCGTACTGTATAAAAAACTTCAAGCTTATAAAGAAGCTTTCAACGACTGCACTTCCGACTGGCGAAGAAAATTGCAGCCAACTACCAACTTTCAGCAATGTGGATACTTTCTCAGCACAAAATGAATTAAATCCTTTGTCTTGACTTCGTCAACCTCAGCAACTTTCAACTTCTAGCAGCTTGAATAAGTAAAATCTGCAGCAAGCTTCAACTTTCGTGCAACTTCAACAAATAAACCTTCCAGCAACTTCGGAAAACAACTTCAACCTTCAACTTCGAAATTGTAGCAACACACTTTCAGCTTTTCGAAAGAAAGAGTCTCGGCAAATGAAAATTTCTCCAACACTTCGCACTTTCAGCAACTCAATACTCCGAAATAAAATAAACTCTCAAAGAACTTCTCTCCTCAACCACTTGGAAAATATTTCAATCTCCCAAGAACTTCTTCAGCAACTTCAACTTTGAAACAATGTGAGGAGAAATGAGAGAAGAGATTGTTTAAATAACTCTTCTCGGAGAATCCTGCTAAGTAGTGCTGGGGCTATTTTTAGCACCTTCATCAATTTTCCGCTCTCTTCGTTCGGAATCTTCTAATTCAAGCGCAGTAGTGGGCTAGTCGTCAGCCGGTCATTATGGCAGTTGTCATTAATAATGATTCCTTCCTTGTAAAAAAATTCGAATTTTTCCTCTTAATTTGCCAGTTAACTCTTGGCGATTTAAACAACTCGCGAGAAAAAAAAAATCACTTGACTTGATTTAAAATTCCATTTTAAAATCTCGCAGTGTTTAAATAAATTCAACTCGAAAAATCCGTGGGAGCTGTAAATTTATTTCCAACTTTTAAAATGTCTGTCATTTAAATCCTCGATTTCATAAAATTTGCCTTAAACATTTTAAATTCTTTCATTAAAATGTTCAACTCCGGGTGATTAAAAAATTATTTGCATGCTCGAAATAATTCATCCTCTGAGATTTAACTTCTGTCAGGAAAATAATCTAGGCAAAACGAATTTCCTCTGAAAATATTAAAATTTCCCTTAGAAAATTAATTTTCAAACTCTGTTAACTCATGGGTGCATTTTAAACGGGTTCATTTAATTTTTATTTGACCCATGGAATAATATATCAGTTGCTTTCACCTTGGAAATAAAATTTCATGATTGTGTCCACTTCATTTGAATGCCTTTGGAAAATTATTTTCAATTAGTATCAAGGCGTACTTTCTCCAGTGCAGTATTTATCTCACTTAGAAAATATTTCTAACATTTTCTTCCTTGGCGTATTTCCCTTGGTATACATATTTTTTTATTTCCACGCGTTAGCCAATTCTCATGTAACCCCCTTCACAATGTTGGGCACATTTCATAGGTGGAGCTTTGATTTTAGTGCCTTAGAAATTTTTCTTCACCAGCTGGAAATGGGCGCACTTCATAGCCTCAATTTTCATTTTGAATGCCTTAGCATATTTTTCAGATCTCATCCATGGGGTGGGCGCATTTGCTACTTTGAGCTTTTATTTTGAACTTAGGCATTTTTTACCTACTTCTCCATCATGGGCGCATTTCCACCCATCCACTTTTATTTCCAATGCCTTAGAATAATTTCAAGGCACTTCCTCAAGGTGGGCGCATTTTAGATGTAGAGCTTCTACTTGATGGGCGCAAACTAGAGGTGGCACTTTCATTTCATGCCTTAGCTGCTTTTTCTCCAGCAACCCTTTTACACTTGAGGTGGGCGCACTTTGAAGGGTCTACTTTCATTTTACACGCCTTAGTTGCTTTTTCACCTTTTCTCCTTCTTGAGGGCGCATTTGATGTGCCATGCTTCCATTCAAACACTTAGGCATTTTTCACCTGTAAGCCTTGACTTGAGGGCGCATTTCATGGGTTGAGCTTTTGTTTTTGCCTTAGACATTTTTTTAAAGTCTTCTCACTTTCTTGAGGGCGCATTTCCACATGCCTAGTTTCATTTTGTGCCTTAGAACTTTTTCCAGCATTTTCAATATCCTGAAGGTGGGCGCACTTTGACCCATGAGCTTTTGCTTGTGCCTTAGACGTTTTCCTTTTACTTAACCCCTTGGGCGCATTTTGAGGTATGAGCTTTTGTTTTCAAAGACTTAGAAACTTTTGAACTCTCCCAACATGACTTGGGCGCATTTTGAAGGGGATACTTTTATTCTCATCATGGGCGCATTTAGCATGTTATGGTTTTATTTCATGCCTTAGAAATTTTCAAGGCTTCCATCAAGGTGGGCGCATTTGCTATGCTCAACTTTGAATTTTGCCTTAGACAATTTTCAAGCTATCAATCTGTGAGGTGGGCGCATTTTGAAGGGGATATTTTCATTTTCCCACACTTAGAATATTTTCCATGCCTCTGCCTGCCTTTGTTTATGCATTCTATTTTTAGCAAGTTGTGCTATTTTTAGCAAGTCCCTTGATTTTCAACCTCTAAGGCTCCGTTTTGCCTGAAAATTTCATCATATGATCTTCTTCACCTTGTGAACCTGTTTTGCCAGTCCTCTGCCCTGACCTGCTATTTATAGCCACCTGCTATTTATAGTAAGTTTTGACTTTCTGACTTCAGTAGCTCCGTTTTGCCTGAAAATTGCAACGCCCGATCTTGATAACTTGAGTGTCGTTCTGATGCCAACCTCGGGTGCAGACCTGCTATTTATAGCCGTGCCCTGACTTACTAAAAATAGTAAGTTCTCCGATTTCGCTCAAATTTTGCCAGCAGGTACCTTGAAGTGTGCTGACATGGGTGGGGTACTCCGTCTTGACTATTTTTGGACTTCACCCCCTATAAAAGTGGAAACCCTAATTTGACTTGCATGTATCCCGAACGGTCTCCGTTTGTCCTCGTTCCTTCTGCATGTCGTTCTGTTTGCTGAACTGGAGTGTTGGGCGGCTGCCAGAGTGTACCTGCTAAAAATAGAAACTGCCTGAAAAGTGACTCATCCACTGCCGGATGGTTTCGCATGTCATATTGCCCGTGGGATCTCAAAAAACCCAGAAAAACCCAGAAAACTGGTCTGCATGCATGCACTGGCTAAAAATAGTAAGTCCTTAAACTTTGATCTTCTCCGCTTGCATGTCACACCGTTGCGAAGCTCTCGAAAAACCCATAAAGAAAAACCCGACATGCGTTGAAAAACACTGCATGCGAACCCTAAAAATAGCCTCCGAAGGCTGAACTCTGAAAGTGATCGTCTCGGTTTGCATGTTACATCACTGCGAAGGTTTTGGAAAACCCAGAAGGATTCTCCAGACATGCATCTGAAAAGCTCATGTGGAAACCCTGAAAATGGCTCTTGGAGCCTGAACTGCCAAAAATATCAAGTCGTCTGATTTGGCTCAAAATTTACGTGTAGGCAGCTTGATGTTACCCGGATGCAGTGGAACTGACAGAATTCCAAAATCTCAATAAAATAGTCCCAAATTGAATACTTACTAAAAATAGTAAGTTGCCGGAATACAGTGAAAATTTAGGGGGACTCTGCTGGAAGCCTTCTGACTGCTGTACTGAGCTTGGATTCCAATTTTATAACTCAGTTTGACCTTTAATAAGCCTGAAGGATGAAAACCCTAATTACACAGACTTAACCAATACTTTAACCTGGGTCAAACGACAGGACATCCCCGGAAGGACCAGAGACCAGAGAGAGAGAGCGAACCAAAGCCAAAAGACCAGAATGGAGCAAAATTTAGGGGGTCCCCATCTTGATGGGGTGATGTGTGAAAAAGGTCACAACAGGTATTCAAGGGGACTTACATAGTTGTTCGACTTCGTGAAGCAATTAAGACATGAATGATTTGACAATATTGCTCCGACTCCTAAATTAACCGGGAAATACTGAATTAAAAGGGAATAGGGATAGGAATTCTACAAATCTACTTCTAAAGGGTGGAGGACGAGGATCGACTTAAACAATCTTCAAACTAGACTTTGCTTCGTCTCCTTTCGGACAACTCCGACAAAGTTGGTGCAATCTTCAAAGGATGAGAAAGGTGTTCAAATTATGACACAACATGTTCATACCATCACTACGATGCATACGGACATATGAGCCACAATTGAAGTTAAGTGCCAATACTCCAGTTGACCACGCAAGGCGAACTTACCATCAGTAAGCCCGCTAGTGGTATGGATGAAAGAAGATATGCTCAAATCACAGTGCCACACTCCACAGTTAATGACTACTTGCATGAATTGGAAGTCTATTTTACTCTATCTACTTGAATTGGAAAGACGAACAAGCCTTGCTAGCTACTCACAATAGAAGATAGAACCACCAAACAATGATAAATCTTTATATTATGAGAGTGTTCACAACAACTTCTTACAAAGTCCTCAATGGGAAAACTTCCTTTCCTCCTCAATCTAAGCTAACTTCTAAGCTAAATGCTATATGCCTTCTATTCTCTAGCTCAACTCTATCTCTGATTCAATTCTAGTTCTAATAATTTACAAATGAGGGGGGATGCTCCTTTTATAGTTAGCCCATTTCAACGGACGGTTCAGATTCAATTACAACAAAGGGCTCAGATCGAGCCACCTATGCCCTAATTAGGGTTTCTGCCCTAAAAACCGCCACTGAGGGGAGTGGGGCAATAAATGCACAGAATATTCTCCACTCCCCTGCAGGAACCTGTTGTGACCTATTTCACACATCGCCCCATCGCAAATGGGGACCCCCAAGTTTGGTTCCGCCCTCTGCGCAACGTCTTTGAGAGTCTTGAATTTGGATAAATTTTGAAAGTCAGTCTGGCTAAAGTTGAGATTTTGAACCCGTTTTTGGGCCTTAACGTCATGGAAGTGCTTAGAAGACCCGGTAGACGAAGATCGCCATTGCTTTCGGTCGTTTCTGACACTTCCTATTTTTTAGGGAATCTGCATTTTTGCTTTTTTTTGCTTTTTTGATTTTTGGCATTTTTAGGCCATTTTGGAGTCCCTATTTTTTAGGGATGCTTTTTGCTTTTTCTATTTTTGGAAAGTTTCTATTTTTGGATCCCATAGAGCAGAAAATCAATATGTCTCCAGAAATCAAGAAAATCAAGGTAAAGTGAAAAAGTTTGAAAATGGCAGGAATTTTTGAAAAATGTCTAAGTCTGAGAATGGCGCCATCAAGAGAGGAATGGCATGGAAAAGTCAAGGTCCGCCCCAAAGGTAGGCACTGGCAAGAAACTCATGAAGTCCGCCATGGCATGGATAAGCTAAAGTCCGCCCCTAGTAAAAAAATGGCATAAAAGTCATGAAGTCCGCCATGGCATGGATAAGCTAAAGTCCGCCCCTAGTAAAAAAATGGCATAAAACTCATGAAGTCCGCCCAGCCTTAGAGAAAATGGCATGAAAAACATGAAGTCCGTCCCAAGAAGTGTGGAGAAGGATAAAACATGAAGGGGTGCGCTCCAAGGTGTTTGGAAAGGGGTAAAATTGCAAGATAATTCATTGAAAATTGAATTAAATGATGGAAACAAGTGAAATTTTCCATTGGACAAGGCACAAATAAAATTCGCCATGGCAAGGAAAATCTAAGACCAATGGATGATAAAATACGCCATAGGCAAGGAATTATAAGACATTCGCCCAACTCTTGAAGAGAAAATTATACTAAGGCATGAAAAATGGAGAAATATCTAGAAGAAGAAGAGGTTTTGGCCGGCATAAAAATCACGCCCCAGCACAACGGAGTGAATTTTTTGGGCACAAAATGAAGAGTGCTTGGCAGAGCAAACATGAAGTCCGCCCCTCTCAGCTTGGAAAATTCCTAAAGCGCTAGTAAAAAAATGGCAAAGTGGCAGAGGTCTCCAGGTTCGCCCAACCCAGAAGATGAATCGTTCGGCTAAAATAAAAATGTCCAGAAAGGTCAAAACTCCGCCTAGAAAGTTGAAATTTGGCAGATGAGCTATTGAGCATATTTTGGCTAGGCAGACAATTTGAAAAGAGATATTTTGCCTCGGACAAAAGAAATTAGCCATGTATCAAAGTTAAACGGGTTGGAATTTAATATTTTAATATTTTTAATTATTTCCCTGACACTTAGGGAATTTTAATTAAAAATTCAAAATTCGGAGATTATTTGGAAGATTAAACTAGTCTGCCTTAGATAAGTTTAAACTTTGCCATGTTCGGAGGATTTAAAATACGTTGGAAAAATAATTTTGGACAATTAATTTAATATATTTTCCAACACTTAGTCAATTTTCCTTGAGAAAATTCGAAAATCTCAGCAAAGATGGCATAGAGACGAAAGTTAGAAACTTGCCTCGATAACTGAAAGTGAAATTAGAAGTTTGCTAATCCGAGGAGAAAACGTTTGTAAAAATTGGAAGAAAATCAAAAGAAAGAAAGCAATGCCTTGAAGAAAATCGCACTTCTCAGCCATAAAATGAGTTTCAGCAACTCATTTCTTCACAAATTCCGGCTGAGAAGCAACTATCTCTCTCGAATCTTCAGGAAATCATTCGCGAAGGAGAAATTCATTATTGTGAGAATCAAGATAGCATTTTCTTATTGACAGGCATGATTTTTGAGAGAAGTAATTTATTTCTTTGCTGAAATCGTACTTCCAGCATATTGGCGCACTTCTTCTGGCAGATTTTCTGAATTTTTAAATTCATTTGCAGCCACAACGCGATCTTTGAGGTTTGGAAGTTAATCGACAACGTATTTGCACTGTGTTTCTATCTTCTACTTCGTTTCCGGCACGAATTTCATTCATGATAGGCGAATTTAATTACTTTCAACTTGCTTTTTGACAGAAATTTTAATTTAATAAGGCTGAAAGTGCGATTTGTCCAAGTTATACCCCGAAACTCATTAATTCTTAAATGATATTGTATTAATGTAAGTATTTTGTGCTTGCAGGCTGCCGATCGATCAAGGAGAAATATCCAGGCAGGCACAGATGAAGTTTGCAAGTAAAGGATCGCAGCCAGAGACCAGAATAAAGTCCAAATGGAAAAATGTCTCAGACACAGATCTTGGCCACATCGATCTCGTGGAATTTAAAAAGAGGATATATGGACACAACGGACCCTTACCGACGCCTGCAGCTAGAAGGATAGTGAGAAACGGCATATTTCAAGCTGCCGGATTTCAGCCTGCACTTTGCTGTGCTGAACTGATGGTGGAGTGTGCACTTCACTATGATGCTGAGTCAAGGCGGATTGTGGCGCCTGATGGGAGAGTGTTGGCACATCTGACAGAGGTGGCCATTCAGGAAGCCTTCGGCATTCCGACATATCCTAAAACTGTCTACAAGACCAAGGAAGATGCTCAGAAGTTATATGACAAAAATCCTGATCTTTGTGCCGCCAACCTTAACAAATCTTGGCTAGACAAGCCTAGACCGTCCGTTAAGAAGATGCCCAAGAAGTTGATGCGCACGGACTTCAAGGAAGACTATGGAAATATTATTATCTTGCTGAACAGAGTGGCAGGCAATCCCTCGGGAGCACCCTTTGAGCCGTGGATGTATTACTTCATTGAGGACCCTCCTGAAGAAGATTGTCAGATGACCAAGCTGAGGCTAAGGATGATGACAATAATCTTCACCTGACCTTGTCAATCTAGAGGAATAGCGTTTTATATATGGGTTTCTTCATTCTGATCTATATGTTGTGGCCGAACTTCACCGGATATACGGGCCAGTTTACGAAACCTGGGTTAGCTGATGGGAGAGCAGGCTAAAACCTTATGGTATTTACCCTGGCTTTCAGTAGAGGGAGAAAGGCATTTCCTGACTGACCTGGCCAGCGTTCACGATGGCATCACAGGGATACTCGAGGGGAGGGGCGCATCGGCCCATTTGTACATGAGGCCAAAAAACCTAATGGTATCTGGGTATAGGTTTATCAGTGTCAAGACTACGTATGTCAAATTCAGAATTCTTTGGAAGCCTGTTGCGATACCATCTTCCCCATGAATAAGATGGTCCTGCTCGAAGTGTTGAGGCAGTTAGAAGAGTTTCAGGGTCTTCAAAGAGCAAAGCAAAAGGCGGCAGTTACTTTTCCCTTCTTTATAGGGAACATGCTGGAGTCGTGTCCGTCATCACAGGCAGCTGATAGTGCCAAAATCGAGATACAGCATTACCCTTTCTCTCCATATCCGGCCGAAATCACTACGACCCCCATCACCACATCAAAATGGTGGATGGAAGGAGGTACAAGCATAGGGTCGAACTGGAAGACTATTGGGCAAATGCTGCGGACGAATTTGAGGTCAGACGGAGGATGTGGTCCCGATTGCCCCTCAGCTTGATCAGGGCAACCGAATTTTGTCACGTGCCAGATCAGTTGGAAGAGGACGAGAATCAGACGCAACCGCGCTTCGATGAGAATTCAGCTTTGCCCGCTGTCCAATGGTCAGAAGCAGAGCAAGCTGACTTGAACGTCTTGATGAGGCCTGTCATCAAGTTTACTCAGTGGTGGGTTGATCAACGAGTTCAAGAATTAAGGCGCCAGAAGATAACCCTGACCTATGATATGCTAAGCGAGGCAGAGTCTTATTCTTCCAATGCGGGAGCATCACAGGACCTCCCAGTGATAGAGGCCACCACATCTAGGAAAAGAAAAGAAATAGCTGCAGGCAAAGAGCCAGTCCAGAAACAGGCAAAGATGAAACCTTCTCAATCGGCCGCCTCCAGAAATATTGAGGAGATACTGGCTACCGCCGATGCTTCACTAGCAGATATGAGGGATCCTTCTCCGATTCCTGAAAACAACACGGAGCTCCAGCCAGATGAGGATGCACCACCTTCTCCCACGGGCACCGAAATATTGGAGTCGGATGACGACAATGTGGGCACCCAAGATGAGGATTTTTAGGAAGGGGTGATTTCAGCTCTTGGGGGAATTGTAGACGTTCCTGATAGAGAAGGCGTGCCGGAAGAAGACGGTGTTGAGCAGCTTACGATACCAGATTGGCTGAAGGAGAGGCTAAAGGTACAAGTGCCGGCAGATGAACCAGAAGAGGATGATACGGCAAACTTTTTGGCCAGACTGTCTCAAACCGTGCCCAAAAAGTCGGCAAAGAAATTCTCCAGCATACATAGAGACGAGGCCGGCAACAGGACAGTGCAAATCGCCGTGCCTACAGTGGACAAGCCATGGGAGGATATGGCTCCACAGGATTACACCATCACGACCATTGACTTGGGTCCAACCACTAAGGGCCAAGAAATGGAAGATTTGGACAATTCTGTGTCCGCCATCAAATCAAGGTTAGCGAAGGAGGTAGCCAGAAGGAAGGAGTGCCAATTAGAGATTGAGCGCTTAAGGGAATATATTCAGCACTTGATCAAGCCACTTGATCAGGACACTACGACAGCTCCTCTACTTCCGAACTCTTCGCAGGAGGCCATTAAAGAGATGGAAGAAAACAGGCTCACGGTTCAGGAGGCCAAAGAATGGATAGCCGTAAAGGGGACTGAAGCTGAGACATTTGTGGAGCGGCTAACTTTGGTTTATGGCCAGGCCACTGCCTTGCTTTCTAGGTTCGCTTCTTTGGCAGAAGTATGGGACAGCCTTCCAGACGTGCAGGATAGAATAATCCATTGCCTTAGGATTCTGAAAGGAGTTCCTAAGCAAGAATTGATAGAGGGAGGCGTCATCGCAGCGAGAGCAGCCTATGACTTCCACACTTGGTATTGGGCCTTGACGGCACGAGGTGAAGTCCTGGAGAGGGTCAAGGTTGATGGTGTCAGATTGGAGGAACAGGTCAAGGAAGTTCAGGCCAGAATCCTCAACATAATTGCCGATGTCCTAGATAAGGAGGCGCTGCGAGAGAATGACCTGCAGTTAGAAGTTTTGAAGAAAAGTGTCCAGGAAAATATCTTCGACATCATTGGGCCCATCTTGAGGCAGGACTGGGCCAAATTGGCGAACTTCTTGAGCATCAGAGAGTCCTTTGAGAAGACTGAACCAGAGTGGGAGGAGACCTTCGCCAGATGCGCCGAGAGCATGGATGGGCTTGAATTCAGAATCGGCATGCTTCCGCAGGTTACCATGGACGAGGTTGCCTTGATCGTGTCCAGATTCGGCGAATACACGGCAGCTCGAGAGGATCAGGATATAGTCCCTTGAAAATAGCTCCTATTGCCAACTCATTGCTGTTCATTGCCAGTTAACTGAAGTCATTTTGGGAAACCCTAATTAGGGTTTCGTTTGTTAAATCTTGACCGTCGGCTCAATTTTAATCTGAGCCATTTATTCAATTTGAGAACTCTATATAAACTCATTGACCCTCATTTGTATTGGGTGAAGTGAGTAATAAAAGATTGTTGCGACGAAACTATTTCCGTTTATAAAAGCTCTTGTGCATGATTTGCTAAGAACAACTTTTATTTTCAAGTAGTATGCAAGGTTTAATATTTCTCCTTCAACACCTAGATTAGAACTAGAATAGCATTTCATTTATGTTGGTTAGATGAATGATAGATTTGATCGCAGTGACGGATAAAACTTTGCTCATACTTTTGTCGAGTGGATGATTTGCATTTGACGTGTAAAGTTAGTCTGAGCCATTAAATTGTGGATGCTTAACTTCTGTTTGTTTCAATTACCGATTCAAATATGAAAATTCTTATCACTTCCGTTGAAGATTGCACCTGCTTCGCGTAGTTGTCCAAAGGTGGCGAAACGAAGTGTGGTTACCCATTTTGTCTACTCACTGCTGTCTCTTGAATTCTTAGGCGTAGTTTAGATCTCTAAACCCTTATCCTTTTTATTTTTTTTGGAAAATCTGAAGATACCCACCGAAAGAGCCTTCAAGGATAAAACCGTCTAAGTTTTCAACCCGCAAAAAGAGAATTTCATGTAAGTCCCCTTGTGATTACCAGCAATCACAACGCCCACTGGCCTTATCCACATGTCAAGACCTGACCAAAGAAACCTTGGAGTTATTGTATTGTCTACTAGATTTTTGCAAGCACTTTTCAAGAGAGGATAAGAGTGTCCTTTGGGCATTTTTTATTCTGTGTTCGGTGGCGTACTCAAAACACACACCAACAGAACCATAATGAGCAATTAATGCCCATCATCATCTTCTAGAAGATCTTCATCAAACAGCGCGTTCCCATTGTCCTGTTCTCGAACTGCAAACTCGATTAGCCGGGCCAATACCTCCTCAACCTCTTGAACTGAAATTGGTGGAATATGGTTGAGCTGAAATTCCAAGACCGCTACCATTTGTCCGTGCCGAGTGTAAGACTTCTTCCATGCCACCAAGGCATCCTGGGTATTCTGGATTATACTGGAGAAAGTGGAGACATTCTCAAAGTCATCCTGGACAAGCGACCTCGCAGCTGAGAAGAATGGAGCCAATTTGCCTCTCAAGCTATCAACAGTTATTTCCTTTGGAGCCAGCCTTCTAGCAAATATGGCCTCCAGTGTATTAAGGGCTCCCTCCAAGATGTTACCCATTGCCTTCCTAGTTCTGGCCGAATCTGCCCTTGCTGCATCATGAAACCCACGGCCCGTGACCACCGAGGAGTACCAACTGGTGAAATCATACCTGTCACCATCCTGAATCACACCTCCATCCACCAAAGTTTGTAGAGGTATATGCATCAAAGCCCCTAAACGAAGAACAGTCTTGTAAGTGTTATACCCAAAATGAAATTTTTGGCATTCTGCTTAAATTGAGCTAAACAACGTAAAAATGCCATCTAAAGTATGTTTTAGGTCAAACCAAATATGAAATCCTTGTGGGTTTCTGTCAAGGAACCTATGGTTAAAATTTTGAAAAAACGAAAATTAGGGTTTTACACCCCTATTTTTATGGAAACCCTAAAAAATAGGACCTTCCCGGAAATGATTGAAAATAATTCTGATAGGCTTAATTGCCTTCACGATCACACTGATCAAGTCAGAATTATCAAAAAATATGTTTTACTCTGGTGGGTCTATTTCTATTTTTCAGGAACAAAGTTAGGAGCTCCGCAGCCATTAATGGCAGATTGGCCAGTACCAGGTGCTGAAAGCTAAACCTCAAAAGCTTCAACGAAGAAACCATGGCGGAAAAAGATAAAAATGATGACGTTCAACGAAGGAGATTCTCAAAACGGAAAAGGCCAAAATTTGGCTAAGTCTGGAAGGTGCACGTTTTGTCTACCAAGGCAAAACATAGTCTACAGTGGTTAAAAGCGCCCCTCTTGAAGAAAGGCGCCCTTGAACCTTAGAGGGCAAATCAAATCATCTGGCAGTGTCAAAACAGTCATCCTCTTCACTTTCATACTAGCTCGACAACGAAACAATCAGCAAGATTATCTGATTCAGCAATCATTGACCAACCGTCAGCGAAGTATGGAGGATCCATTGACGACAGAAGTGCCAAATCTGAAAACTTCAAGGTAAAAGCGCCCCTGCTGGCCAGGGGCGCCCCTCAGTTGCAGACATCAGATGAATCCAAAAGCTGTAGCTTTATACATGATATCTTTCCAGCTTCCTCCCGGCTACGTGATCAATCTAACAGCAAGTCCACAAGACACACCAGACGATCACGAGACGAGATCAAGCAGAAAAAGCCAAATTTGAAAAACTGGAAAGATAAGCCAGAAAATGGCTAAGGCATGGCTAAAAGCGCCCCTCTCAAGGAAAGGCGCCCTTTCCTAAAGGTGTCCAGATTCAGCCGGAATCTTCACTACCTCCCAAGGCGACCTTCTCAGCTATGACCTATCTCGTCAGCGAGACTATCAGCAAGAACTTCCGACAAATCAATCGACTGATGAAGAAGGTCAAAGGCTGGCAGTCCACAACCAAGATAAAACTAGGCAAAAGCTAAAAGCGCCCCTGCTGGCCAGGGGCGCCCTTTAGTTTGGAGGCCCAAAACTTGCCAGCTGCCACTGCAAAGTCAGGCATCGTGAACAAGACTGAACCAGCTACCCGACACATCATCAAGTAGAATCATCTGATTCATCAAACATCGGGAACGTCAGATCAAAGCAAAGAGGGTCTGAAAAGGTCAAAGCGAAGAACGAGTCAGTGAAAATTGACTAAGGCATTGTCAAAAGCGCCCCTTTCAAGAAAAGGCGCCCTTCTTTCTGGAGGCCTAAACTCAGTTTTCTGAGCTAACCTCTCCCAGGCATATCTAGTCACATTGATCCTGCCTCAACAACGGAACTGTCAGATACTGCTCGAGATCAACTGAGCAACCTGAATCGAAGATCAAACAGGAGCACTTCAGCTTGCAAAATAGGCAAAAAAAGATCAAATTCAAGGTTGGACGCCTAAAGGAAAGTCAAACAGAAATGTTGACTTGAGTTAGCAAATTTGGAGCCAAAAAAGAGAAAAACACTCCACAATCAGTGGAAATCATCTTTTGGAACTCCAAATCAGGACTGAATAATGAGTTATCTTCCATACTTTGTGGATCTTAACCCTAATTGCTTTATATTCATGCTAGGCGTCCCTTTTCCTCATTATTCTTTTTTGCAGGTTGAAGGATAAAACATCAAGTAGCTCCCAAGAACAAGTTTTCAAGATCTGGCAGGGGTTTTGAACGGATCTTCAATATTTTTGAAGATAATTGGCAGTAAAAGCATTCTTCTCCCAAGATTGCTTCCAGAGACAGATTATTGCAAAGTGGCAGTTTATAACTTCCAATCCATCTTCTGTCTATTTCCTCTACTTCTGTCTATATTTCTTTTGCATGTCACAGGAAACGACAGATTTTCACAGATCTGACCAACTGGGTATGATCAGCACAGCTTTTTCAACAAAACCCACATGGTAGATTTTTTCAGAAAAAGTAGCCCTGCTGCCCCTATTTTTTAGGGTTTCCGGAAAAAGTCATAATATTGAAAAACGGACAAACTGGGTTTGTTTGGCTCTGAAGCACGAACAAAACCCATGTGTTAGATTTTTTCGAGAAAAATCACTTTCTGGTGCCCTTGCTGCCTCTGCCACCGAAGGGCTCTTGCATGTCAAAGAAAAACTCGTTTTTTCGAATTTCTGACGATCTGGGTCTGTTTAGAAAATCATTCTTAACAAAACCCATGTCTCAGATTTTTTCGTAAAAACTACCCCCGGCGAGGCTATTTTTAGCAGTTCCAGAAAAGTGTCAGAACAGGGTCAAGTGCCCAGTCAATATTCAAGGTTTTCAGAATGCAGTACTCTCAGGTACAATACAAGACCAAAACAGTCTTATACCATGATTACCTGAAAACGACTGATACAGACTTATGGCAGAAAAATCCAGAGGTCAGTTCTGAAGACTTGGAGGGCATGAATCAAATCACATTGCAGAACATCGAAGAATCCGGTTTGTTTCAAGCAGCATCTATTCCAATCACCTTACAAAGCATCGAGCTTGTAATTGCTTGCATTAAGCATTACAACCCGACTACAAGAGAGATCCTGTCAGTTGACGGGAGGGTGATTTGCAGCTTGAAGCCAGTAGACATAGAGACTTGTTTTGCAATCCCACCATGCCCTACCAAGAAGGTCATATCAGTGACAGAATGCGAAAAGGCATTCGAGGCTTCAAAAGACAAGTGTTCGCTTATAATGGCTGAACATTGGCTGAAAACAAAGAGGAACAGTTTGCCCAGAGTAGTTGGTAGAGGAGAATTCAAAGACGAGTACGGAGTGCTAATCACCCTACTCAGCAGAGTCACTGGACAAGAGGAGGGAAAATCCTTCCAGCCGTGGATGTTCTACATTATTGGCAAGATAATCAGCAGAAAAGAACGTTACGACTGGGCCTCCCTGATCAGTGACACACTCCACCAACAATTCACCGGATTTCTAGAAGAGCACCGTTTCCACATGTGTTCATACCTGGTCTACCTGATAGCCTTCCAAGGCGATTTCAGAACATTAAACACTGTGGGAACCCTAGGTGTGCAAAAGGTACGAGAACACTTTCCTCGCTTGGAGTTCACTCTAGCGGAAAGACATTTCAAAAGAATAAATGACCTTTTTACTATGCACACCGTGCACGAGCTAGACCATGAGATGCACGTGCGTATTTCACCAGCAGCTAAGGCAGCAATGGTGGACTGGGCGGATTAGTTCATACAATTCCCCACTTTCACCTACATACGCGTGTATGGCTATAATGGCCACCCCGCCATGATGCCACGTTACCCCTCAGATAGGGTAGTGTTCATGGAATTCCTGAGGCAATTGGCCGATGTTCACTCTTACCTTCGCGTAAAGAAAAAGGCTGCGGTGAACTTTCCTCTTCAGATGGGACTCTACAGATGCAGAACAGCAGCTGATGCAAGGTTGATAAGCCAAGAAATAGTGAGATTTAATCTCAAGTACCTCATCGACAGGAGGCCATCCTATGACCCCAGAGGCATCTTCGCAGCTCACCTTGAGCAAAGATCATCACATGAACCTTTCATGGAAGATTTTTGGGTCAACTGCGAGGATGAGTTCGAAGTGAGAAGAAGGAACCATAGCAGATTCAAGCTCTCGCAGATTGCAGAATTCATGTCAGAAGACATCGAGGGCTTATCTGAAGGCGAAGGAGAAGTTATTCTTTCTTCCTTCTTCACGGGTCTAGTGGATTCACAACCACTCGGCAAGGTAGACTGGTACGCGAAAGAGAGTACGTCTATTGAGGAAAGAACGGGTAGAGTAGTTCGACACAATCAACTCTACCTGGACATTAAAAGGACAAGGAAGGTAGTACTTCCCCGATCAGAGCCGCCAGCGGTTCAGTCTACACTACCTTCCACGTCTAGGAGGAAACCCAGATAGAAGAAGATGAGCTTTCCTCCAGAAGGAATGCGGATGTCAGGAAGCACATGGGGGAGAAAAGGAATTGCCAGCACAAGCCGGCAAGAGGTACAGGTGGAGACAGCCACCAATTTGCCTGAGACAGTTGAGACCGCTGCAACTACACAAGAACCGGTGATTGAAATAATCGCTGTAGAGGCGGAAACCATTGTAGAAGAAGTTGTAGCAGAAGCGGTGCCAGTGATAGAAACAGAGCCACCAGCTTCACCACCATCACAGAGGTCACAAAGTCCTATTGATTTGGACTCGCCACCACGCGACATTGCCACGGCACAGTCTCGTTCTTCTAGCATTCAGGGGACCTATGTTCCTCCTC